>VDFB02258433.1:0-49489 GCA_007258455.2 Sequoia sempervirens
TAGTCACCAAAGTTTATCGATGGCCAACGAAAACACAAACACTAGCAGTTTCCTATGTGTGGCTATAACTAAACAAAAAATGAAGGTTCGCGAAAGGCAATAGAAAATATGTGTAGAGAATGAACAACTACAATGTAATCAACAATCGTAGTCACCAAAGTTGATCGATGGCCCACAAAAATGCAAATGAGAGCAGTTTCCCAAATGCGGATATCACTCAACAAAAAATAAAGGTTCAAAAAAGGAAATAGAAAATACGTGTACACAATGGAACACTATAGTACAATCCATGTAATCGTAGTCACCAAAGTTGATCGATGGCCCATGAACACTATAACATGAGCGATTTCCTAAACGTGGCCATAACTTAGCCAAAAATAAAGGTTCATGAAAGGCGATAGAAAATATGTGTATAGAATGTAGAACTATAGTGTAATCCACAAACGTAGTCACAAAATTTGATCGATGGCCCATGACAACTCAAACTCAAGCAGTCTCCTAAATGCGGCTATAACTCAACAAAAAATGAAGGTTCGCGATATGCGATAGAAAATATACATACATAATGGACAACTATAGTGCAATCCATAGTTGTAGTCACCAAAATTAATTGATGGCCCATGAAAAACAAAAAATGACCGATTTCCTAAGTGTTGTTATAACTAAACGAAAAATGAAGGTTCACGAAAGGCGATAGAAAATACATGTATAGAATTCACAACTATAGTGTAATACACAATCCTAGTTACCAAAGTTGATCGATGGCCCACGAAAACTCAAGCACGAGTGTTTTCCTAAATGTGGCTATAACTCAACAAAAAATCAAAGTTTGTGAAAGGTGATTAAAAATAGGTGTACATAATGCATAACTATAGTACAATCCACAATCATAGTCACCAAAGTTGATCGATGGCCCACAAAAACATAAACATGAGCGGTTTCCTAATTGCCGCTATAATTCAACAAAAACTTAGGGTTCGCGAAAGACAATAGAAAATATGTCTACAAAATGGACAACCACAGTGCAATCCAAAATTGTAGTCACCATAGGTGATCGATGGCCCACGAAAACTCAACAACGACCGGCTTCCTAAGCGCAACTATAACTTAACAAAAAATGAAGGTTCATGAAAGGTGATAGAAAATACGCATACAAAATGCACAACTACAGTGAAATCCACAATCGTATTCACCAAAGTTGATCGATGGTCCATGAAAACTCAAACAAGAGCATTTAAGTGTGGTTATAACTCAACAAAAAAGGAAGGTTCGTGAAAGGCATTCAAAAATACACATACAAAATGAACTACTACAACGCAATCCACAATCGTAGACACCAAAATTGATCGATGGCCCAAGAAAACTCAAACACGAGTGGTTTCCTAAGTGCACCTATCACTCAGCGAAAAATGAAGGTTCGTGAAAGGCGATAAAAAATATGCGTATAAGATGCACAACTATAGTGTAATCGACAATCATAGTCACCAAAGTTGATCGTTGGCCAATGAAAAATCAAACATGAGTGTTTTCCTAAATGCGGCTATAACTCAACAAAAAATGAAGCCTGAATTACGTGATAGAAAATATGCGTACATAATGGACAACTACAGTGCAATCCACAATCGTTGTCACCAAAGTTAATCGATGGCCCACAAAAACTCAAACATGAGTGGTTTCCTAAGTGCAAATATAACTCAACAAAAAATAAAGGTTCAAGATAGGTGATAGAAAATACATGTATAGAATGCACAACTATAGTGCAATCCACAATCATAGTCACCAAATTTAATTGGTGGCCCACGAAAACTCAAACACGAGCGTTTTCATTAATGTGCCTATAAATTAACAAAAAATGAAGGTTCGTGAAAAGCGATTAAAAATATGCATACATAATGCATAACTATAGTACAATCCACAATCGTAGCCACCAAAGTTTATTGATGGCCCACAAAAACTCAAACATGAGAGGTTTCGTAAATGCGGCTATAATTCACCAAAAAAGGAAAGTTCACGAAAGGCGATAGAAAATACGTGTATAGAATGCATAACTACAGTGTAATCCACAATCGTAGCTACTAAAGTTGATCGATGGCCCAAAAAATCTCAAACACGAGCAGTTTCATAAATGCGGCTATAACTCAATAAAAAATGAAGGTTCACAAAAGGAAATAGAAAATATGCGTATAGAATGCACAACTGCAGTATAATCCACAAGCGTAGTCACCAAAGTTGATCGATGGCCCACGAAAATTCAAACACGAATGGTTTCCTAAATGCGGCTATAACTCAACAAAAAATGAAGGTTCGTTGAAGGAAATAGAAAATACATGTATAAAATGTAAAACTACTATTCAATCCACAATCATAGTCAACAAAGTTGATCGATGGCCCACAAAAACTCAAACGTGAGTGTTTTCCTAAATGCCGCCATAACTCAACAAAAAACGCAGGTTCGTGAAAGGCGATTAAGAAAATGCATAAAGAATGCACAACTACAATACAATCCACAATCGTAGTCACCAAAGTTGATCAATGGCCTACAAAAACTCAAACATCAGTACTTTCCTAATTGCGGCTATAACTCAAACAAAATGAAGGTTCATGAAAGGCGATAGAAAATGACGTGTATAAAATGCAGAACTACAGTATAATCTAAAAGTATAGTCACCAAAGTTGATCAATGGCGCACAAAAACTCAAACTCGAATGGCTTACTAAAAGTGGCTATAACTCAAAAAAAAATGAAGGTTCATAAAATGCGATAGAAAATATGTGTACTGAATGTACAACTATAGTGCAATCCAATATTATAGTCACCAAAGTTGATCGATGCCCACAAAAACTCAGAAATTAGCGGTTTATTAAGTGCAGTTATAACTCAATGAAAAATGAAGATTTGTGAAAGGCGATAGAAAATACGTGTATAGAATACATAACTACAGTTTAACCCACAATCTTAGTCACCAAATGGCCCACGAAAATTCAAACACGAGCGTTTTCATTAATGACGCTATAAATCAACAAAAAAAGAACGTTCATGAAAGGCTATTAAAAATATGCATACAAAATGTACAACTATAGTACAATCCACAATTCTAGTCACCAAAGTTTATTAATGGCCCACAAAAACTCAAACATGAGTGATTTCGTAAATGAGGCTATAACTCAACAAAAAATGAAGGTTCATCAAAGGGGATAGAAAATACCTGTATAGAATGCATAACTATAGTGTAATCCACAATCGTAGTCACTAAAGTTGATCAATGGCCCACAAAATCTCAAACACGAGCGGTTTCCTAAATGCGGCTATAACTCAACAAAGCATGAAGGTTCGCAAAAGGTGATAGAAAATACGCATATAGAATGCACAACAACAGTGTAATCCACAAGCGTAGTCACCAAAGTCTATTAATGGCCCATGAAAACTTGAATGGTTTCCTAAATGTGACTATGACTCAATAGAAAATGAAGGTTCGCTAAAGGTAACAGAAAATATATGTATAGAATAGACAGCTATAGTGCACTCCACAATCGTAATCACCAAAGTTGACCGATGGCCCACGAAAGCTCAAATAGGAGTGGTTTCCAAAGTGTAGCTATAACTAAACGAAAAATTTAGGTTTGTGAAAGGCAATAGAAAATACGCATATAAAATGCACAAATATAGTTTAATCCACAATCGTAGTCACCAAAGTTGACTGATGGCACACAAAAACACAAACATGAGTGTTTTCCTAAATGCGGCTACAACTAAACAATAAATGAAGGTTCTTGAAAGCTGATTAAAAATATGCATAAAGAATGCACAACTACAGTACAATCCACAATCATAGTCACCAAAGTTGACTGATGGCCCACAAAAACGTAAACATGAATGGTTTCCTAATTGAGGCTACCTTAATAAAAAATGAAGGTTCGCAAAAGGTGTTGTAAAATACGCATAGAATGCACAACTACCATGTAATCTATAAGCGTAATCACCTAAGTTGATCGATGGCCCATGAAAACTCAAACTCAAGCAGATTTCTAAATACGGCTATAACTCAACAAAAAATGAAGGTTTGTGAAAACCGATAGAAAATAATGGTACAAAATGGACAACTACAGTGCAATCCACAATTGTAGTCACCAAAGTCGATCGATGGACCACAAAAACTCAAACACCAATGGTTTCCAAAGTGCAGCTATAACTCTATGAAAAATGAAGGTTTGCGAAAGGAGATATAAAATACGCATATAGAATGCACAACTATAGTGTAATCTACAATCATAGTCGCCAAAGTTGATCGATGACCCACAAAACCTCAAACATGATTGTTTTCCTATATGTGGCTATAACTCAACAAAAAATGGAGGTTTGTGAAAGGCGATTAAAAATATGCGTACAAAATACACAACTATAGTACAATCCACAACTTTAGTCACCAAAGTTGATTGATGGACCACAAAAACTCAAAAATTAATGGTTTCCTAAATGTGGGTATAACTCAACAAAAAGTGAAGGTTTGCGAAAGGAAATAGAAAATACACGTCTAGAATGGACAACTATAGTGCAATCCACAATCGTAGTCACCAATGTTGATCAATGGCCCACAAAAACGCAAACACGAGCGGTTTTCTAAATGCGGTTATAACTCGACAAAAAGTGAAGGTTTGCAAAAGGTGATAGAAAATATGCATATATAATCCTCAACTACAGTGTAATCCACAAGTGTAGTCACCAAAGTCAATCAATGGCACATGAAAACTAAAACTCGAATGGTTTCGTAAATGCGGCTACAACTCAAGAAAAAGTGAAGGTTCACGAAAGGGGATAGAAAATAAACGTACAAAATGGACAACTACAGTGCAATCCACAATCATAGTCACCAAAGTCCATTGATGTCCCACAAAAACTCAAACACGGGTAATTTCCTAAATGCGGTTATAACTCAACAAAAAACGCAAGTTCATGAAAGGTGATAAAAAATGCTCGTATAGAATGCTCAACTACAATTTAATTGAGATATTGTCACACTTAGGAAACTGATCGTGTTTGAGTTTTCATAGGCCATCGATCAACTTTGGTGACTACGATTGTGGATTACACTGTAGTTGTGTATTCATTCTCTACGCGTATTTTCTAATGCCTTTCATGAACCTTCATTTTTTCTTGAGTTATAGCCACATTTACGAAAACACTCATGTTTGAGTTTTTCACGGGCCATCGATCGATTTTGGTAACTACCATTGTGGATTGTACTATAGTTGTGCATTTTATATGCATATTTTTAATTGCCTTTCACGAACCTTCATTTTTTGTTGAGTTATAGCCGCATTTCAGAAAACATTCTTGTTTGAGTTTTCATGGGCCATCAATCAACTTTGGTGACTACGATTGTGGATTGAACTATAGTTGTCCATTCAGTACGCATATTTTCTATCACGTTTTGCAAACCTTCACTTTTTGTTGAGTTATAGCCACATTTAGGAAACCGTTCGAGTTTGAGTTTTTGTGGGCCATCATTCAAATTTGGTGACTACACTTGTGAATTAGACTGTGGTTGTGCATTCTATATGAGTATTGTCTATCATGTTTCACGTACCTTCTATTTTTGTTGAGTTATAGCTGCTATTAGGAAACTGCTCATGTTTGAGGTTTTGTGGGCCATCAATCAACTTTGGTAACTATGATTGTGGATTGTACTGTAGTTGTGCATTTTCTACACATATTTTTAACTGCCTCTCACAAACCTTCACTTTTTGTTTAGTTATAGTCACATTTAGGAAAACATTCGTGTTTGAGTTTTCGTGGGCCATCGATCAACTTTGGTGAGTACGCTTGTGGATTAGAATGTAGTTGCGCATTCTAAATGCATATTTTCTATTACCTTTCACGAACCTTCATTTTTTCTTGAGTTATAGCGGCATTTAGGAAACTACTCTTGTTTGAGTTTTTGTGGGGCATCAATAAACTTTGCTGACTACAATTGTGGATTGAACTGCAGTTGTGTGGTTTGTACGCATATTTTTAATCACCTTTCATGAACATTTTGTTGATGAGTTATGGCCGCTGTTCGAAAAACTGCCGTGATTGATTTTCTTCAGTCATCGATCAGCTTTGATCTGATTAATGAATATGGTCTGCGATATCTGGCGATGTTTATATTGCCTTTCATGAACCTTTAGTTTTTGTCGAGTTATAGCAATACTTAAAAACTGCTCGTGTTTGAGATTTCATTGGCCATCGATCAACTTTGGTGACTTCGATTATGGATTGCACTGTAGTTGTCCATTATGTATGCGTGTTTTCTATTGCCTTTCTTGAACATTCATTTTTTATATCACATTTTGTGAACCTTCATTTTTTTGTTGAGTTGTAGCCACATTCAGGAAATCACTTGTGTTTGAGTTTTTGTGGACCATCGATCAAATTTGGTGATTACACTTATGGATTACACTGTAGTTGTGCATCCTATACGCATATTTTTTATTGCCTCTCATGAACCTTCCTTTTTTGTTGACTTATAGCCGCATTTAGGAAACGCACATGTTTGATTTTTTATGAAGCCTTCAATAAACTTTGATTTACTAAATTGAGGGGATTGTACTAAGACGTGTATTTTCTCTGGATATTAATTTGTCACCTTTTTATGAACCTTCATTTTTGAGTAGTTAAAGCAGCATTCTGGCTTCTTCGTGTTTGAGTTTTCATGGGCCATCGGCTCGCTGGTGACTACGTTGTGAATTGCGCTCTAGCTTCAATCCGTGCGTGGCGTTTTCTTAATAAGCGCTCACGAACCAGCTTCATTTTCGACGGTCTAAACACATTTAGGAAAACACTTGTGTTTGAGTTTTGCGTGAATAGGTGATCAACTTTGTTGACTTCGTTGTAGAATCATATAGTTGTGCGGTACCTATATGCATATTACTGCTCATGCTATCGAAAACCTTCATCTTCGTGATTTATAACTTTCCATGGAAGCCAAGCATGTTTGAGGTTTTGTGGGCTGTCGATCAACTTTCAGTAATCACGATGAGATTCCACTATAGTTGTCCATTCCGTACTTGTATTTTCTAGCACCTTTCGCGAACCTTCTTTTTTTCTTGAGTTATGGTGCATTTAATAAACCACTTGAGTTTGCATTTTCGTGGGCCATCGATGAAATTTGGGGATTACGCTTGTGCATTACACTGTAGTTGTGCATTCTATACACGTATTTTCTATCCTCTTTCGTGAAACTTCATTTTTTATAATTATAGCCGCATTTAGGAAACCGCTCGTGTTTGAGTTTTTGTGGGCCATCGATCAACTTTGGTGACTACGCTTATGGATTACATTGTAGTTATGCGTTTTATAGGCATATTTTCTATCGCCTTTCGTGAACCTTCATTTCTTAATGAGTTATAGCCACATTTAGGAAATTACCATGTTTGAGTTTTTGTGCACCATCAATCAACTTTTGTGTCTACGATAGTGGATTCTATTATTGTTGTGCATTTTGTGCTCATATTTTTAATCACTTTTCATGGAACTACATATTTGGTTGACTTATAGCCGCATTTCGCAAGACGCTCATGTTTGAGTTTTCGTGGGCCATTGATCAACTTTTGTGACTACGATTGTGGATTACATTGTAGTTGTGCATTCTATACGCGTATTTTATATCGTCTTTCCCGAACCTCCATTTTTCTTTGAGTTATAGCCGCACTTAGGAAACTGCTCCTGTTTAAGTTTTCGTGGGCCATTGATCAACTTTGATGACTACGATTGTCGATTGCATTGTAATTGTCCATTCTCTATGCATAATTTCTATGGTGTTTAGCGAACCTTCATTTTTTGCTGAGTTATAGCCGCATTTAGGAAATTGCTTGTATTTGAGTTTTCGTGGGCCATCGATCAACCTTGGTGACTATAATTGTAGATGGCACTGTAGTTGTCCATTCTATACATGTGCTTTCTATCGCCTTTCACGAACCTTCATTTTTTGTTGAGTTATAGCCCTATTTAGGAAACCACTCATATTTGAGTTTTCATGGGCCATTGATCAACTTTGGTGACTACAGTTGTGGACTGCACTATTTTTGTTTCTTTTGTACGTGTTTTCTATCACCTTTCGCGAACCTTCATTTTTTGTTGAGTTATAGCCACACGTAGGAAACAACTTGTATTTGAGTTTTTGTGGGCCATCGATCAACCTTCGTGACTATGATTGTGGATATCACTATAGTTGTCCATTTTATACATGTATTTTCTATCGCCTTTCATCAACCTTCATTTTTTGGTGACTATGATTGTGGATATCACTATTGTTGTCTATTATATATGTGTATTTTCTATTGCCTTTCGCGAACCTTCATTTTTTGTTGACTTATAGCCACACTTAGGAAACCGCTCATGTTTAAGTTTTCATAGGCGAATGATCAACTTTGGTGACTACGATTATGGATTGCACTATATTTGTGCATTATGAACGCTAATTTTTAATTTACTTTCGCAAACCTTCATTTTTTGTTGAGTTATAGCCGCATTTAGCCTCATTTAGGAAACCACTTGTGTTTGAGTTTTTGTGGGCCATTGATTGACTTTGGTGACTAAGCTTTTGGATTAAACTGTAGTTGTGCATTCTATAGGTGTATTTTCTATCGCCTTTCGAGAACATTCACTTTTTGTTGAGTTATACTAGTGTTTAGGAAAACGCTCATGTTTAAGGTTTTCTAGGCGATTAGTCAACTTTGGTGACTACAATTGTGGATTGTACTAGGGTTGTACATTTTGTATGCATATTTTTAATTTCCTTTCACGAACCTTCATTTTTTGTTTACTTATAGCCGGATTTCGGAAAACACTCATGTTTGAGTTTTCATTGGCCATCGATCAACTTTGGTGACTATGTTTGTGGATTATATCGTAGTAGTGCATTCTATACGGGTATTTACTATCGCCTTTCGTGAACCTTAATTTTTCGTTGACTTATAGTCTCACTTAGGAAACCACTCGTGTTTGGGTATTCATGGTCCATGAATCAACTTTGGTGATTACGATTGTGCATTGTACTGTAGTTGTGCATTTTGTATGCATATTTCTAATCCCCTTTAGTGAACCTTCATTTTTTGTTGAGTTATAGCCACATTTAGGATCAACATTGGTGACTATGATTGTGGATTACACTTTAGTTGTGCATTCTATACGTGTATTTTCTGTCGTGTTTCACGAACCTTCATTGTTTGTTGAGTTATAGCCGCACTTAGAAAATCGCTAGTGTTTGAGTTTTTTCTGGCCCATCGATCAACTTTGGTGACTATAATTGTGGATTACACTATATTTATGCATTCTATACACATATTTTCTATTTCCTTTTGCGAACCTTCATTTTTTGTTGAGTTATAGCATCATTTAGGAAACTGCTCCTGTTTGTGTTTTTCTGGGCCATCAATCAACTTTGGTGACTACGATTGTGGATTGTACTATAGTTGTGCATTTTGTACGCTTAGTTTTTTAATCTCCTTTCATGAACCTTCATTTTTTGTTGAGTTAAAGCCACATTTAGGACCAACTTCGGTGAATACAATTGTGGATTACATCGTAGTTGTGGATTTTATACACGTATTTTCTATCGCCTTTCGTGAACCTTCATTTTTCATTGAGTTATAGCCGCACAAAAGAAACCGCTCGTGTTTAAATTATCGTGGGTCATCGATCAACTTTAATGACTACGATTGTGTATTGCACTGTTGTTGTCCATTCCATACTCGTATATTCTCTCGCCTTTCGTAAACCTTCATTTTTTGTTGAGTTATAGCCGCATTTAGGAAACTGCTCATGTTTGAGTTATTGTGGGCCATCGATCAACGTTACTGACTACGATTGTGTATTGCACTATTTTTATCCATTCCATACACGTATATTCTCTCACCTTTCGTAAAACTTCATTTTTTGTTGAGTTATAGTTGTATTTAGGAAACCACTCATGTCTGAGTTTTTCGTGGGAAATTGATCAACTTTGGTGACTATGATTGTTGATTGCACTGTACTTGTCCATTCTGTATGCGTATTTTCTATCACCTCTCGCGAACCTTCATTTTTTGTTGAGTTATAGCCGCATTTAGGAAACCACTCGTGTTTGAGTTTTCGTGGGCCATCGATCAACTCTAGTGATTGTGATTGTGGATGACACTATAGTTGTGCATTATATACATGTATTTTCTATTGACTTTCGTGAACCTTCATTTTTTATTGAGTTATAGCTGCATTTAAGAAACTGCTCATGTACTATAGTGACTACGATTGTGGATTGTACTAGAATTGTGCATTTTGTACGCATATTTTTAATCGCCTTTCACGAACCTTCATTTTTCACTGAGTTATAGCCCCACTTAGGAGACCAATCATGTTTGAGTTTTCATGGGCCATTGATCAACTTTGGTGACAACGATTGTGCATTGCACTGTAGTTGTCCATTATGTATGCATATTTTCTATCGCCTTTCGTGAACCTTATTTTTTGTTGAGTTCTAGCCACATTTAGGAAACCACTCGAGTTTCACTTTTCGTGGGACATCGATCAACTTTGGTGACTACACTTGTGGATTACACTGTAATTGTGCATTCTATACTTGTATTTTCTATCGCATCTCATGAACCTTCATTTTTTGTTGAGTTATGGTTGCATTAGGAAACAACTCATATTTGTGTTTTTGAGGGCCATCAATCAACTTTTGTAACTATGATTGTGGATTACACTATATTTGTGAATTCTATTCACGTAATTTCAATCACCTTTCACGAACCTTCATATTTCGTTGAGTTATAGCCACACTTAGGAAACTGTTCGTGTTTGAGTTTTTGTGGCATCAATCACCTTTGGTGACTACGATTGTGCATTGTACTTTAGTTGTCCATTTTGTACGCGTATTTTCTATCGCCTTTCGTGAACATTGATTTTTTATTGAGTTATAGCCGTATTTAGGAAACCACTCGTGTTTGGATTTTTGTTGGCCATTGATCAAGTTTGGTGTCTACGATTGTGGATTGTACTGTAGTTGCACATTATGTATGAATATTTTTAAACGCCTTTCATGAACCTTCATTTTTTGCTGAGTTATAGCTGCATTTAGGAAAACACTCGTGTTTGAGTTTTCATGGGCCATCGATCAACTTTGGTGACTACGATTGTGGATTACATTATAGTTGTGCATTCTATACACGTATTTCCTATTGCCTTTCGTAAACCTTTGTTTTTAGTTATACCTGCACTTAGGAAACCACTCGTGTTTGAGTTTTCATGGGCCATCGACCAACTTTGGTGACTACGATTGTGGATTACACTGTAGTTTTCCATTCGGTACGCATATTTTCTATCGCCTTTCGCGACCCTTCATTTTTTGTTGAGTTATAGCTGCATTTAGGAAACCGTTCAAGTTTGAGTTTTTGTGGGCCATCTATCAACTTTGGTGATTACACTTGTGGATTACAAAGTCGTTGTACATTCTATACGCAAAATTTCTATCGCCTTTTGTGAACCTTCATTTTTTGTTGAGTTATAGCCAAATTTAGGAAACTGCTCATGTTTGAGTTTTTGTGGGCCATTGATCAACTTTGGTGACTATGCTTGTGGATTACATTGTACTTGTGCATTCTATATGCGTATTTTCTATCACCTTCGAAGAACCTTCACTTTTTGTTAAGTTTAGTTGCATTTAGGAAACCGTTTATGTTTGATTTTTTATGGGCCATCGATCAACTTTGGTGACTATGATTGTGGATTGTACTCTAGTTGTGCATTCTGTACACATATTTTTAATCAATTGCCTTCCACGAACCTTCATTTTTTGTTGAGTTATACCCGCAATTAGTAAAATTCTGGTGTTTGAGTTTCCATAGGCCATCAATCAACTTTGATTAGCTTTTGTGACTACAAGTGTGGATTACACTGTAATTGTGCATTCTATATGTTTATTTTATTTCACTTTTCACGAACCTTCATTTTTCGTCGAGTTATAGCTGCACTTAGGAAACCTCTTGTGTTTGATATTTTGTGGTCCTTCGATAAACTTTGGTGACTACAATTGTGGATATCACTATAATTGTCCTTTCTCTATTGTGTATGTTCTATCACTTTTCACGAACCTTCATTTTGTGTTGAGCTATAGCCGCATTTAGGAAACCGCTTGAGTTTGAGTTTTTGTGGGCCATCGATCAACTTTGGTGACTACTATTGTGGATTGCACTATAGTTGTCCATTCTGTACGCTTATTTTCTATCGCCTTTCGCAAACCTTCATTTTTCGTTGAGTTATACTCGCATTTAGGAAAATGCTCATGTTTGACTTTTCATGGGCCATCGATCAACTTTGGTGACTACGACTATGGATTACACTGTGGTTGTTCTTTCTATACGCATATTTTCTATCGGCTTTTGCGAACCTTCATTTTTTGTTGAGTTATAGTTGTACTTAAGAAACCACTTGTGTTTGAGTTTTCATGGGCCATCAATAAACTTTGGTGACTAGGATTGTGGATTTGCACTCTAGTTGTCCATTTTGTGTGTGTATTTTCTATCACCTTCACGAACTTTCATTTTTCATTGAGTTATAGCCGCATTTAGGAAACCGCTTGAGTTTGAGTTTTCGTGGGCCATTGATCAATATTGGTGACTACGCTTGCGGATTACACTATAGTTCTCCATTTTCTACGCATATTTTCTATCACCTTTTGTGAACCTTCATTTTTTGTTGAGTTATAACAACATTTAGGAAACCACTCGTATTTCAGTTTTTGTGTCATCGATCAACTTTGATGACTACAATTGTGGATTGTACTGTAGTTGTGCATTCTATACATGTATTTTCTATCGCCTTTTGTAAACCTTCATTTTTTCATGAGTTATAGCGACATTTAAGAAACCACTCATGTTTGAGTTTTTGTGGGCCATCAATAAACTTTCGTGACTATAATTGTGGATTGTACTATAGTTGTGCATTCATATGTATATTTTTATTCACGTTTCACGAACCTTCCTTTTTTGTTGAGTTATAGCCGCATTGAGGAATCCACTCATGTTTGAGTTTTTGTGGGCCATCAATCAACTTTGGTGACTACAATTCTAGATTGTACTATAGTTATGTATTCCATACACATATTTTTAATCGCCTTTCACGAACATTCATTTTTTGTTGAGTTATAAGCACATTTAGAAAAACGCTCGTGTTTGAGTTTTTTCTGTGCCATCAATCAACTTTGTTGATTACAATTGTGCATTACATTGTAGTTGTGCATTCTATACATGTATTTTCTATTATTTTTTGTGAACCTTCATTTTTCATTGAGTTATAGCTGCACTTAGGAAACCGCTTGTGTTTGAGTTTTCATGGGCCATTGATCACCTTTGGTGACTACAATTGTGGATTGCACTGTAGTTGTCCATTATGTACGCATATTTTTAATCACCTTTCACCAGCCTTCATTTTTTATTGAGTTATAGCCACATTTAGGAAAACACTCGTGTTTGAGTTTTTGTGGGCCATCGATCCACTTTGGTGACTATGATTGTGGATTGCACTATAGTTGTCCATTATGAACATGTATTTTCTATTGCCTTTCATGAATCTTCATTTTTTCTTGAGTTATAGCCTCATTTAATAACCCACTAGTGTTTGAGTTTTTGTGGGCCATCGATCAACTTTGGTTACTACGCTTGTGGATTTTATACACATATTTTCTATTGCCTTTCGCGAACCTTCATTTTTGTTGAATTATAGCCGCATTTAAGAAACCACTCATATTTGAGATTTTGTCGGCCATCGATCAACTTTGGTGACTACGATTGTGGATTGTACTGTAGTAGTACATTTTTTCTGCATATTTTTAATTGCCTTTCATGAACCTTCATTTTTTGTTCAGTTATACCCGCATCTAGGAAAATGCTCATGTTTGATTTTCTGTACTCCATCAATCAAATTTGGTGACTACAATTGTGCATTGCACTGTAGTTGTCCAATTTGTACGCGTGTTTTCTATTTCCTTTCCCGAACTTTCATTTTTTGTTGATTTATAGCCACATTTAGGAAACCGCTCATGTTTGAGTTTTCATGGGCCATTGATCAACTTTGGTGACTACGATTTTGGATTGCATTGACTACAATCGTAGTCACCAAAGTTGATTATTTTCCACAAACTCAAACTCAAGAAGAAAATGAGGGTTTGCAAAAGGTGATAGAAAATATGTGTACAGAATGGAAAATTGTTGTGCAATCCACAATCGTAGTTACCAAAGGTGATCGACGTCCCATCAAAACTCAAACACGAGCAGTTTCCTAAGTACAACTATAACTCAAAGAAAGAAGGTTCACGAAAGGCGACAGAAAATATGTGTATAGAATCACAACTACAGTGTAATCCACAATTGTAGGCACTAAAGTTGATAGATGGTCCATGAAAACTCAAACACGAGCATTTTCGTAAATGCGGCTATAACTCAACAAAAAATGATAGTTCAAGAAAGGAAAATAAAAATATGTGTACAAAATGCACAACTATAGAACAATCCACAATCGTAGTCACCAAAGTTGATTGATGGCCCACAAAAACTCAAACAGGAGCGGATTCCTATATGCAGCTAGAACTCATCAACAAATGAAGGTTCACGAAAAGCGATAGAAAATAAAGGTACAAAATAGAAAACTATAGTGGAGTCCATAATCATAGTCACCAATGTTGACCGATGGACCACAAAAACTATAAAATATTCATACAAAATGCACAACTACAGTGTAATCTACAATCGTAGTAACCAAATTTGATGAATGGCCCACAAAAACTCAAAAATGACCGTTTTCTAAATGTGGCTATAAGTCAACAAAAAATGAAGGTTGATGAAAGGTAATTTAAAATATGCATATAGTATGCACAATAGTACAATCCACAATTTTAGTCACCAATGTTGATCGATGGCCCACAAAAACTCAAACATGAGCGGTTTCCTAAATGCGGCTATAACTCAACAAAAAATGAAGGTTTGCGAAAGGTGATAGAAAATACATGTATAGAATGCACAACTATAGTGCAATCCACAATCGTAGTCACCAAAATTGATTGATGGGCCACAAAAACTCAAACACAAGCTTTTTCCTAAGTGCAACTATAATTCAATGAAAAATGAAGGTTCACGAAAGGCGATATAAAATATACATATATAATGCCCAACTACATTGTAATCCATACGAAGTCACCAAAGTTGATTGAAGGCCGATGAAAACTCAAACACGAGTGTTTTCCTAACTGCGGCTAAAACTCAAGAAAAAATGAAGCTTCGTGAAAGGCAACGAAAATAATACAGAATGCACAACTATAGTACAATCCATAATCATAGTCACCAAATTTGATCTATGGCCCACAAAATTTCAAACTCGAGTGGTTTCCTATATGCAGCTATAACTCAACAAAAATGAAGGTTCACGAAAGCAAATATAAAATAGAAGTACAGAATGGACAAACACGAGTGGTTTCCTAAGTACAGCTATAACTCAACAAAAAATGAAGGTTCACGAAAGGCGATAGAAAATACGCATATAGAATGCACAACTATAGTGTAATCCACAATCGTAGTCACTAAAGTTGATTGATGGCCGACGAAAACTCAAACACGAGCATTTTCCTAAATGCGGCCATAACTCAACTAAAATGAAGGTTCATGAAAGGTGATTAAAAATATGTATACAGAATGTACAACTATAGTACAATCCACAAATCATAGTCACCAAAGTTGATTGATAGCCCATAAAAACTCAAACATGAGCAATTTCCTAAATGCCACGATAAATGAACAAAAAATGAAGGTTCACAAAAAGCAATAGAAAGTACATGTACATAACGAACACCTGTAGTGTAATCCACATGCATATCCACCAAAGCTGATCGACGGCCCAAGAAAACTTAAACTCTAGCAGTTTCCTAAATGCAGCTATAACTCAACAAAAAATGAAGGTTCACGAAAGGCAATAGAAAATACGCATATAAAAATGGAGTTTTAAAGTGAAATCCACAATCGTAGTCACCAAAGTTGAGGAATGCCCCACAAAAACTCAAACACGAGTGGTTTCATAAGTGCGGCTATAAATAAACGAAAAATGAATGTTTGCAAAAGGCGATAGAAAATACATGTATAGAATGGAAGAATATAGTGTAATCCACAATCGTAGTCACCAAAGTTGATTGATGGTCCACAAAAACTCAAACACAAGTGGTTTCCTACTCAACTTAAAATGAAGGTTCTCAAAAGGCGATATAAAATACACTTATAGAATGCACAACTATAGTGTAATCCACAAGCATAGTCGCCAAAGCTGATCGATGGCCCACGATAAATCAAACTCGAGCAGTTTCCCGAATGAGGCTATAACTCAGCAAAAAATGAAAGTTCACGAAAGGCAATAGAAAATACACGTACATAATGGACAACTACAGTGCAATCCACAATCGTAGTCACCAAATTTTATCGATGGCCCATGAAAACTCAAACACAAGCGATTTCCTAAGTGCAGCTATCACTCAATGAAAAATGAAGGTTCATGAAAGATGATAGAAAATACGCGTATAGAATGCGCAACTACACTGTAATACACAATCGTAGTCACAAAAGTTGATCGATGGCTCACGACAACTCAAACATGAGCATTTTCCTAATTATGACTATAACTCAACAAAAAATGAAGATTCATGAAAGGTGATTAAAAATATGCGTACAAAATGCACAACTACATTACAATCCACAATCGTCATCACAAAAGTTGATTGATAGCCCATAAAAATCTCAAACATGATCAGTTTCCTAAATACAGCTATAACTTAACAAAAAATGAAAGTTCACGAAAGATGATAGAAAATATGTATATAAAATGCACAACTATAGTGTAATCCACAATCGTAATCACCAAAATTGATCAATGACCTATGAAAACTCAAACATGAGTGGTTTCCTAAGTGCGGCTATAACTCAATGAAAAATGAAGGTTCATGAAAGACAATAGAAAATATGCATATAGAATGCACAACTACAGTGTAATCCACAATTGTATTCACCAAAGGTTATTGATGGCCCACGAAAACTCAAAGACAAGAGTTTTCCTAAACGCGGCTATAACTCAAAAAAAAATTAAGGTTCATGAAAGGTGATTAAAAATATGCATACAAAATGCACAACTATAGTAGAATACACAATCGTAGTCACCAAATATGATTGATGGCCCACAAAAACTCAAACATGAGCGGTTTCCTAAATGCGGCTGTAACTCAACAAAAATGAAGTTTTGCGAAAGGTGATTGAAAATATGTGTATAGAATGCACAAATAGAGTGTAATCCAAAAGCATAGTCACCAAAGTTAATAAAATGCACAAATAAAGTGTAATCCACAAGCATAGTCACCAAAGGCAATAGAAAATATGTGTATACAATGCACAACTACAGTGCAACCCACAATTGTTGTAACCAAAGTTGATTGATGACCCACGAAAACTTAAACACAAATGGTTTCTTAAGTGCAGCTATAACTCAACAAAAAATGAATGTTCGTGAAAGGCGATGAAAAATATGCGTACAAAAAGCATAACTACATTACAATCCACTATCTTACTCAACAAAGTTGAACGATGGCCCAGAAAAACTCAAACATGAGTGGTTTCCTAAATGCGGCTATAACTCAACAAAAAATGAGGGTTCATGAAAGGCGATATAAAATATGCGTACAAAATGGACAACAACAGTGCAATCCACAATCGTACTCACCAAAGTTGATCGATAGCATACGATAGCCCAAACGTGAGCAGTTTCCTAAAAATGCGACTATAACGCAACGAAAAATGAAGGTTCATGAAAGGAGGATAGAAAATACGCTTATAGAATTGACAACTACAATGCAATCCACAATTGTAGTCACCAAAGTTGATCGATGGTCCACCAAAACTCAAACACGAGCAGTTTCCTAACTACAGCTATAATTCAACAAAAAATGAGGGTTCGTGAAAGGTGATAGAAAATATGTCTAACAAATGGACGACTACAATGCAATCCACAATTGTAGTTCATTGATGGCCCACAAAAACTCAAACACGAGCAGTTTTCCAAGTGTCGTCATAATTCAACGAAAAATGAAGGTTCGTGAAAGGTGATAGAAAATAAGTGTCTAGAATGCACAATTACGGTGTAATCAACAATCGTAGTCACCAAAGTTCATCGATAGCCTACGAAAACTCAAATGCGAGCAGTTTCCTAAATATGGCTATAACTCAACAAAAAATGAAGGTTCGCTAGAGGCAATAGAAAATACACGTATAAAATATACAATTATAGCACAATCGACAATCATAGTCACCAAAGTTGATCGATGCCCATGAAAAACTCAAACACGAGCGGTTTCCAAAGTGCAGCTATAACTCAATGAAAAATGAAAGTTTGCGAAAGGTAATAGAAAATATGCATATAAAAATGCACAAATATAGCTTAATCCACAATCATAGTCACGAAAGTTGATCGATGACCTACAAAAACACAAACTCAAATGGTTTCCTAAATATGGCTATAACTCAACAAAAAATGAAGGTTCGCGAAAGCCGATAGAAAATACGCATACAGAATGGACTACTACAGTACAATCCATAATCGTAGTCACCAAAGTCGATCGATGGCCGATGAAAACACAAACACGAGTAGCTTCCAAAGTGCAGCTATAACTCAATAAAAAATGAAATTTCATGAAAGGTGATAGAAAATACGCATATAGAAAGCACAACTATAGTGTAATCCACAATTGTACTCACCAAAGTTGATCGATGTCCCAAGAAACCTCATACATGATTGTTTTCCTAAATGTGGCTATAACTCACCAAAAAATGAAGGTTCATGAAAGGCGATTAAAAATATGTGTACAAAATGCACAACTATAGTACAATCCACAACTGTAGTCACCAAAGTTGATTGATGGTCCAAAAAAACTCAAACATGAACGATTTCCTAAATGTGGCTATAACTCAACAAAAAATGAAGGTTCGTGAAAGGTGATAGAAAATACGCGTATAGAATGGACAACTATAGTGCAATCCACAATCATAGTTACCAAATTTGACCAATGGCCCACGAAAACTCAAACATGAGCAGTTTCCTAAATGCGGTTATAACTCAACAAAAAATGAAGGTTCGCGAAAGGTGATAAAAAATACGTGTATAGAATGCTCAACTACAATGTAATCCACAAGCGTAGTCAGCAAAGTCAATCAATGGCTCACGAAAATTATCTCTGTTACCTCTACTGCTTCTACTTTTCAAAATAATCTATCTTTTTCAAGAACAACTTATTTTTTCAAAACACGAACAATATAGGTCTCTTTAGCTCTCAAGAACTTATAAAACCCATATTTTCAATTTTCCCAAAAAAAATTGTTTCCTAGATTCTATTTTTGAGGGGTTCTTGCATGTTGGTGAAAAATTAGTTTTTTGGGATAAGGATGATCTGGTCTACTTAGAACGACATTCTCTAAAAAACCCATTTCTCGGATTTTTCATAAAAAGATTTAAATAATTTGTATTTGTTACCTCTACTGCTTCTACTTTTCAAAAAAAATCTATCTTTTTAAGGAACAACTTTTTTTTTCAAAAAATGGACGATCTAGGTCTCTTTAGCTCTCGAGCACCTACAAACCCTAGATTTTTATTTTCCCAAAAAAAGTTGTTTCATAGATTCTATTTGTGATGGGTTCTTGAATGTTGGTGAAAAATTAGTTTTTTGAGTAAAAGACGACCTAGGTCAATTCAGAACGATATTCTCTACAAAACCCACTTCTCAGATTTTTCATAAAAGGATTCAAAAAACTTGCTTCTGTTACCTTTACTGCTTCTACTTTTCAAAAAAATCTATTCTTTTCAAGAACAACATATTTTTTTCAAAAAATAGACGATCTGGGTCTATTTAGCTCTCGAGCATCTATAAGACCCATATTTTTTATTTTCTAAAAAAAAATTATTTCATAGATTCTATTTTTCAGGGGTTTCTTGCATATTGGTGAAAAATTAGTTTTTCAAAAATAGGACAATCTAGGTCTACTCAACACAATATTCTCTGCAAAACCCATTTCTTAGATTCTTCAGAAAAGGATACAAAAAATTTACCTATGTTACCTCTACTGCTTCTACTTTTCAAAAAAAATATCTTTTTCAAGAATTACTATTTTTTTTCAAAAAATGAGCAATCTGAGTCTTTTTAGCACACAAGCACCTATAAAAACCATATTTCTATTTTCCAAAAAAAAATGTTTCATAGATTCTATTTTTGAGGGGTTCTTGCATCATGTTGAAAATTTAGTTTTTCAAAAAAAGGACGATCTAGGTCTACTCAAAACGACAATCTATAAAAAACCTATTTCTTAGATTTTTCATAAAAAGATTCAATAAATTGACCTCTATTACCTCCATTGCTTCTACTTTTCAAAAAAATCAATCTTTTTCAAGAACAACTTATTTTCTCAAGAGCTAGACGATCTGGGTCTCTTGAGCAGACAAGTACCCATAAAACCCATATTTTCGATTTTCCCAGAAAAAAATTGTTTTGTAGATTCTATTTTTGACGTGTTCTTGCATGTTGGTGAAATATTAGTTTTTTCAAAAAAGGATGATATGGGTGTACTAAGAATGACATTCTCTACAGAACCCATTTATTCCATTTTTCATTAAAAGATTCAAAAAGTTTGCCTCTGTTACCTCTACTGCTTCTACTTTTTTTTAAAAAAAATATCTTTTTCAAGAAGTTATTTTTTCAAAAAACGGACAATCTGGTTCTTGTTTAGAACACAAACACCTATAAAACCCATATTTTCGATATTCCAAAAAAAATAATTTCGTAGATTCTATTTTTCAGGGGTTCTTGCATGTTGGTGAAAATTTAGTTTTTCAAAAAAAGGACGATCTGGGTCTACTCAAAACGATATTCTCTACAAAGCCCATTTTTCAGATTTTTCATAAAAAGATTCAAAAAAATTGTCTTTATTACCTCTATGCTTCTACTTTTCAAAAAATCTATCTTTTTAAAGAACAAATATTTTTTTCAAAAACCAGATGATCTGGGTCTCTTTAGCACACGGGTGCCTATAAAACCCATATTTTTTATTTTCTCAAAAAAAATTGTTTCATAGATTCTATTTTTGAGGCGTTCTTGCATGTTGGTAAAAAAATAGTTTTCCCAAAAAAGGACAATCTAGGTCTTCTCAGAACGACATTCTCTACTTTTCAAAATAATCTATATTTTTCAAAAACAACTTATATTTAAAAAAAACGGACGATCTGGGTCCCTTTTGCACATGAGCACTTATAAAAACCATATTTAAATTTTCCCAAAAAAAAAGGTTTTGTAGATTCTATTTTTGAGGGGTTCTTGCATGTTGAAAAATTAGTTATTCGAAAGGAAGACGATCTAGGTCTACTCAGAGTGACATTCTCTACAAAACCCATTTCTTAGATTTTTCCTTCAAAAATTCAAAAAAATTGCCTCTGTTTTTGATAAAGGGTAAAACGGGTTTTACAGGGACCCGAAACCACAAAGTTTATAACATAATAGATATGAAAGAAAAGTCCAACAAAAAAAACCAGCTGCGCAAAAGGTTAAAACTAGAACAAGTTGCAGCCACCCGCAAAAGACCAGGAAGGTAAAAAACAAGCCAGCAAAAAAGCCAATAAAAAACTAGCAGTGACTAACCCAAAGTCTTTAGGACAGACTCAGTCTCTGCCTCCAAATTCTTCATCTCATGAACACCCTTCTTAAATGTTTGAATCATCTTCGGAGTGGGGGGAGCCTTCCTCTTCAGATTGGCCCTGGTTCTCTTAGAGATGCCAGCATCCTCCTCCTGGTTTCTTTCATTGGTATCCTCCAGGTCAACCACCAGAGATCCCTATTGGGCTTTGTCCAGTTTCTCGATCATGGCATTGATGATTATGGTGTTGTGTCTAGCCATACGATTGTTTTGCTCACCAATGATTTTAATAGTATTTTTCATTTTTTCCATCTCAATTTCAATGTTTATGTTTTTTCCAGCTTGGTTCTGAGTGTCATTGCTGAGACCGTAATATCTTTGTTTCACTTCTATTTTTTCAATTGCCACAACCTTGGCTCCCAACTCTTCCAGCTTACTTTGCAGGGCCCGATTTTTTTATCTTTAGCTCATTAATTTCATTGAAAGTCCATTTCGAAAGTTTGAAATGGGTATCAACATTATTTCTAACTAAATTCAAAACATCCATAGAGGGATCCCTATCAATGTTGAGACAAGTATTATCAGGGACAGGAGTGACAAGGGAACCAGTTCTAGTAATTCTATCCATCAACGGGTTAGTAGAGGGCTCAGTGATATAATTAGCACCAGACGCCTCAGAGTCAAGGAAATCTTCGGAGTACGAAACAAGGTTTTTAGCCTTGAGATTCTTATCAATAAGACTGGTTTTAAGGGAGGTGATTTCCAGCTTGGGCACAGTACAACCTTTAACAGTAAGAGGGTTAGGGTTTTTCTTGCACGAATGGGCAGCAGGCAGACTAAGGACAGTTTTAGCCAGACTTAAATTGGGCAAAAACCCCGAGTAGCTGGGTTCAGTATCATCATCCTCAGAGTTAGGGGAGGCTTCAAGATTAGCAGGGACGGACATATTTTGGTAATGCTCGACAATTAATCTAATCAGACCAGTATGCAAAATAGGGAATCTTCTAGGGTTCTTTTTGTGGTCATTCAAACTTTTCCTCAAAGAGCAGCAAAGATAGTAGGGGAAAGAAACCCTTACCTTGTAGCGGAAATGGTTGAGCAGGGAAAAGTGATAATCGTAGACCCTAGTGAAATGACCATCCACAGTTATGTACTCCATGATGACACGTAGGAATTTTCTCCACAGGGCTTTTATGGTGTCGGCATCAAAGTAACTATTAGCAATTTTTCCTAGTTTCAGCTTTTCTTTCTCTTTTTTAGGAAATTTGACAATGGCATCCTCGAAAAAAACCCTATCCTTGAAAATTTTTTTCCCATCAGTCGACATTCCCATCACTTCTAGTTTTCAAAAATATCTATCTTTTTAAAAAACAACTTATTTTTAAAAAAATCAAATGATCTGGGTCTCTTGAACACATGAGTACCTACAAAACCCATATTTTCAATTTTCCAAAACAAAATTGTCTCGTACATTCTATTTTGAGGGGTTCTTGAATTTTGGTGAAATATTAGTTTTTCGAAAACTCAAACTTGAGTGGTTTCCTAAATGCGGCTATAACTCAACAAAAAATTAAGGTTCGTGAAATGCAATAGAAAATACACATACAAAATGGGCAATTACAATGTAATCCACAATCGTAGTTACTAAAGCTAATCGATGGCCCATGAAAACTCAAACATGAGCGATTTCCTAAATGCGCCTATAACTCAACAAAAAATGAATGTTCAAGAAAGGTGATAGAAAACATGCATATAAAATCCAAAACTATAGTGTAATTATCAAGCATAGTCACCAAAGTTGATCGATGGCCCACGAAAACTCAAACGCGAGCGGTTTCCTAAATGTGGTTATTACTCAACAAAAAATGAAGGCTCGTAAGAGGCGATAGAAAATTAGAGTTCATAATGCCAAACTATAGTGCAAACCACAATTGTAGTCACCAAAGTTGATCGATGGCCAACAAAAACTCAAACACGAGCGATTTCCTAAATGCGGGGATAATTCAAAAAAAAATGAATGCTCACGAAAGACGATAGAAAATATGCATACATAATGGACAACTACAGTGCAATCCACAATTGTAGTCACCAAAGCTGATCGATGGCCCACAAAAACTCAAACACCAATGGTTTCCTCAATGCGGCTATCACTAAAAAAAAATGAAGGTTTGCGAAAGGAGATAGAAAATTAGCATTCATAATGCAGAACTACAGTGCAATCCACAATCGTAGTCACTAAAGTTGATCGATGGCTCATGAAAATCAAACACGAGTGATTTCCTAAATGCGGCTATAACCCAACAAAAAATGAACGTTCATGAAAGGCGATAGAAAATACACATACAAAATTGACAACTACAATGCAATCCACAATCGTAGTCACCACAGTTGATCGATGGCCCACAAAAAAATCAAACACGAGCATTTTGCTCAATGTGGTTATAACTCAAGAACAAATAAAGGTTCATGAAAAGAAATTGAAAATATGCATAAAGATTGTACAACTATAGTACAATCCACAATCGTAGTCACTAAAGTTCATTGATGGCCAACAAAATCTCAAACACGAGTGTTTTCCTAAATGTGGCTATAACTCAATAAAAAATGAAG
The DNA here is from genome assembly GCA_007258455.2 of Sequoia sempervirens. Classification (NCBI taxonomy): domain Eukaryota; kingdom Viridiplantae; phylum Streptophyta; class Pinopsida; order Cupressales; family Cupressaceae; genus Sequoia; species Sequoia sempervirens. The sequence continues at coordinate 24,321 of VDFB02258433.1, forward strand.
GTTCATGAAAGGCAATTAAAAACATGTGTACAGAATGCAGAACTACAGCACAATCCTGAATCGTAGTCACCAAAGTTGAGCAATGGACCATGAAAACTCAAACACGAGCGATTTCCCAAATATGGCTATAACTCAACAAAAATTGAAGGTTCACGAAATGAGATAGAAAATACGAGTACAGAATGGACAACTACTATGCAAATTTACAACCATAGTCACCTAAGTTGATTGATGGCCCACAAAAACATAAACACAAGCAATTTTCTAAGTGAAGCTATAACTAGCCAAAAATCGAATATTCACGAAAGGAAATAGAAAATACGTGTATAGAATGCACAACTACAGTGCAATCGATAATCGTGGTCATCAAAGTTGATTGATGCTCCACGAAAATTCAACCATGAGCATTTTCCTAAATAAAACTATAACTCAAAAAAAAATGCAGGTTCATGAAAGGCGATAGAAAATACGCGTATCGAATACACCACTAAAGTGTAATCTACAAGCGTAATCACCAAAGTTGATCGATCGACCACGAAAACTCAAACTCGAGCGGTTTCCTAAATGTGGCTATAACTGAACAAAAAATGAAGGTTCGCGAGAGACAATAGAAAATACACGTATAGAATGTAAAACTATAGTGCAATCCATAATTGTAGTGAACAAAGTTGATCGATGGACTATGAAAACTCAAACCGACCGGTTTCCAAAGTGCTATAACTCAATGAAAAATGAAGGTTCGCAATAGGCGATAGAAAATATGTATATACAATGCATAACTATAGTGTAATCCACAATCGTAAACTAAACAAAAAATTAAGGTTCATGAAAGGCGATTAAAAATATGCGTACAAAATGCACAACTACAGTACAATCCACAATCGTAGTCACCAAAGTTGATCGACGGTCCACAAAAACTCAAACATGAGCGTTTTCCTAATTGAGGCTATAACTCAGCAAAAAATGAAGGTTCACGAAAGGCGATAGAAAATACGCATATATAATGCACAACTACAATGTAATCCATAAGCGTAGTCACCAAAGCTTATCGATGGCCCATGAAGACTCAAACTCGAGGGGTTTCCCAAATACGGCTATAACTTAACAAAAAATGAGTGTTCGCGAAAGACGATAAAAAATAGTTGTGCAGAATGGACAACTACAGTGCAATCCACAATCATAGTCACCAAAGTTGATCAATGACCCATGAAAACTGAAACACAAGCGGTTTCCTAAGTACAGATATAAATCAACAAAAAATGAATGTTCACAAAAGGTGATCGAAAATACACTTATAGAATGCACAACTACAGTATAATCCAAAATCATAGTCACCAAAGTTGAACAATGGCCTATGAAAACTCAAACACGAGCATTTTCCAAAATGCGGCTATAACTCAACAAAAAATGAAGGTTCACGAAAGGCGTTCGAAAGTTAGCGTTCATAATGGACAACTACACTGCAATCCATAATCGTAGTTAGAAAATTTGATCAATGGGCCACTAAAACTCAAACATGAGCGGTTTCTTAAGTGCAACTACAACTCAATGAAAAATGAAGGTTCGCGAAAGGCGATAGAAAATTAGAGTTCATAATGCACAACTATAGTGTAATCCACAATCGTAGTCACCAAAGTTGATCGATGGCCCATGAAAAGTCAAACTCGAGCGGTTTCCCAAATATGGCTATAACTCAAAAAAAAATGAAGGTTCACGAAAGCCAATAGAAAATACACGTACAGAATGGACAACTACAGTGCAATCCACAATCGTAGTCACCAAAGTTGATCGATGGCCCACAAAAATTCTAACATGATGGTTCCCTAAATGCGGCTATAATTCAACAAAAAATGAAGGTTCGCGAAAGGCGATAGAAAATATGCATGTAGAATGCACAACTATAGTGTAATCACAAGCGTAGTCACCAAAGTTGATCGATGGCCCACGAAAACTCAAACTCGAGCAGTTTCATAAATACAAATATAATTCAACAAAAAATGAAGGTTCGCAAAAGCCGATAGAAAATATGTGTCCAAAATGGACAACTAAGTGCAATCCACAATCGTAGTCACAAAGTTGATCGATGGCCCATGAAAACTCAAACACAAGCAGTTTCCTAAGTGTGGCTATAACTCAACGAAAATTTAAGGTTCACGAAAGGCGATAGAAAATACGCGTATAGAATGCACAACTACAATGTAATCCACCATCGTAGTCAACAAAGTTGATCGATGGCCCACAAAAACTCAAACACAAGCGTTTTCCTAAATGCCACTATAACTGAACAAAAAATGAAGGTTCGACAAAGGCAATAGAAAATTATCATTCATAATGCACAACTAAAGTAGAATCTACAATCGTAGTCACCAAATTTGAATGATCGTCCAAGAAAACTCAAACATGAGCAGGTTTCTAAATGCGGCTATAACTCAACAAAAAGTGAAGGTTTGCGAAAGGCGATAGAAAATACCCGTACAAAATGCACAACTATAGTGTAATCAACAATCGTAGTTCCAAAGTTAATCGATGCCCCACGAAAACTCAAACATGAGCGGTTTCCTAAATGCGGCTATCACTCAGAAGGTACACGAAGCAATAGAAAATACGCATACAGAAAACAACTACAGTGCAATCCACAATCGTAGTCACCACAATTGATCGATGGCCCACGAGAAACTCAAATACAAGAGTTTTCCTAAATGCGGCTATAACTCAAGAAAAAATAAATACTCATCAAAGGAAATTAAAAATATGCATACAAAATGCAAACCTACAGTACAATCCACAATCCTAGTCACCAAAGTTCATTGATGGCCCACTAAAACTCAAAAATGAGCGTTTTCCTACACACGGCTATAACTCAAAAAAAATATGAAGTTTCGTGAAAGGCAATAAAAATTATGTGTAAAGAATATACAACTCCAGTACAATCCACAATCGTATTCACCAAAATTGATCGATAGCCCATGAAAACTCAAACATGAGTGGTTTCCCCAGTACAACTGTAACTCAACGAAAAATGAAGATTCATGAAAGGTGATAGAAAATATGCGTATAGAATGCACAACTACAGTGTAATCCACAATCGTTGTCAACAAAGTTGATTAATGCCCCACGAAAACTCAAACAGGTGCATTTTTTCAAATGCGGCTATAACTCAACAAAAAATGAAGGTTCATGAAAGGCAATAGAAAATACGCATATAGAATGCACAACTATAGTGTAATCGAAAAGCATATTCACCAAAGTTGATTGATGGACCACGAAAACTCAAACTCGAGAGGTTTGCTAAATGCGGTTATAATTGAACAAAAAATGAAGGTTTGCGAAAGGCAATAGAAAATACACGTAAAGAACATACAACTATAGTGCAATCCACAATCATAGTCACCAAAGTGGATGGATGGCCCACGAAAACTCAAACACAAGCGGTTTGCAAAGTATAACTATAACTCAACGAAAAATGAAGATCCGCGAAAGGTGATAGAAAATACATGTACACAATGCACAAGTATAGTGCAATCCATAATCGCAGTTACCAAAGTTGATCGATGGCCTACGAAAACTCAAACACGAGCATTTTCCTAAATGCGGCTATAACTCAACAAAAAATGAAAGTTAAAAATATGTGTACGAAATACACAACTACAATACAATCCACAATCGTAGTCACCAAAGTTGATCGATGGCCACAAAAACTTAAACATGATTGGTTTCCTAAATGCCGCTATAACTCAACAAAAAATGAATGTTTGCGATAGGCGATAGAAAATAAATGGATAGAATGCACAACTTTGTAATCCTCAAGCGTAGTTACCAGAGTTGACTGATAGCCAACGAAAACTCAAACTCGGGCAGTTTCCTAAATGCAGCTCTAACTCAACAAAAAATGAAAGTTTGCAAAAAGCAATAGAAAATACGCTTACAAATTGGACAACTATAGTCCAATCCACAATCATAGACACCAAAGTTGTTCGATGGTTGATGAAAAATCAAACACGAGTGGCTTCCTAATTGCGGCTATAACTAAAAAAAATGAATGTTTGTCAAAGGTGATTAAAAGTATGCATACATAATGCGGCTATAACTCCACAGAAAATTAAGGTTCGTGAAAGGCGATAGAAAATACATGTATAAAATGCACAACTATAGTATAATCCACAAGTGTATTCACCAAAGTTGATCGATGGCCCATGAAAACTCAAACATGAGTGGTTTCCTAAATGTGGCTATAGCTCAACAAAAAATTAAACCAATCAACTTTGGTGACTATGCTTGTGGATTGCACTGTAGTTGTCCATTCTATACACATATTTTCCATTGCCTTTCGCAAACCTTCATTTTTCATTCAGTTATTGCCACATTTAGGAAACCGCTCGTTTACTAAAGAGACAGAGATTGTCCGTTTTTTGAGAAAATAAGTTCTTGAAAAATATTTCTTTGAAAAGTAGAAGCAATAGAGGTAACATAGGAAATTTTTTTGAATCTTTTTATGAAAATTGGGATAAATGAGTTTTGTAGAGAATGTCATTCTGAGTAGACCTAGATCGTCTTTTTTTAAAAAAACTAACATATCGCCAACATGCAAGAACCCCTAAAAAATAGAATCTACGAAACAATTTTTTTTGGGAAAATAAAAAATATGGGTTTTATAGGTACCCGTGTGCTCAACAGACCCAGATTGTTCGATTTTTGAAAAAATAAGTTGTTTTTGAAAAGGATACCTTTTTTTTTGAAAAGTAGAAGCAGCAGAGGTAACAGAGCCAATTTTTTTGAATCTTTTAATGAAAAATCTGAGAAATGGGTTTTGTAGAGAATGTTGTTCTGAGTAGACCCATATCATCCTCTTTTCGAAAAATTAATATTTCAAAAACATGCAAGAACCCCTAAAAAATAGAATCTACGAAACTATTTGTTTTGGGAAAATTGAAATATGGTTTTTATAGGTTCTCGTGTGGTAAAGGGACCCAGATTATCCGTTTTTTGAAAAAATAAGTTATTCTTGAAAAAGATAAATATTTTTGTCAAGTAGAACCAATAAAGGTAACAAAGGTAATTTTTTTGAATCTTTTTATGAAAAACCTAAGAAATGGGTTTTGTAGTGAATGTCATGTTGAGTAGACATAGATCATCCTTTTTCTGAAAAACTTATTTTTCACCAACATGCATAGACCCCTCAAAAATATAATCTACGAAAAACAATTTGATGGGAAAATCGAAAATATGGGTTTTATAGGTGCTTGAGAGCCAAAGAGACCTAGATCGTGTCTGTTTTTACAAAAAATAAGTTTTTTTTGAGAAAGATAGATTTTATTGAAAAGTAGTAGTAGAGGTAACAGAGGCAAATTTTTGGAATCTTTTTATGAAAAATTTAAGAAATGGGTTTTGTAGAGAATGTTGCTCTGAGAGAACAAAGATTGTCCTTTTTTTCAAAAAAATAATTTTCCACCAACATGGAAGAACCCCTCAAAAATAGAATTCTACGAAACAACTTTTTTTGGGAAACTAAAAATAGGGGTTTTATAGCTGCCCGTGTGCTAAAGAGACCCAGATCGTCGTTTTTTTCGAAAAACTAATTTTTCACCAAAATGCAAGAACCCCTACAAAATAGAATCTATGAAACTTTTTTTTTTTTAAAATGGAAAATATGGATTTTATAGGTGTTCGTGTGCTTTAGACTCATATCGTCTATTTTTTGAAAAAATAACTTGTTCTTGAAAAAGATATATTGTTTTGAAAAGTAGAAGCAGTAGAGGTAACAGAGGCAATTTTTTTGATTCTTTTTATGAAAAATGGGATAAATGGGTTCTGTAGAGAATGTCATTTTGAGTACACCCAGATCGTCCTATTTTCGAACAACTAATATTTTAGCAACATGCAAGAAACCCTCAAAAATAGAATCTAAAAAATAATATTTTCTGGGAAAATAAAAAATATGGGCTTTATATGTACTCGTGTGCTCAAGAGACCCAGATCGCCCATTTTTTGAAAAAATAAGTTGTTCTTGAAAAATATAGATTTTTTTGAAAAGTAGAAGCAGTGGAGGTAACAAAGACAATTTTTTTGAATCTTTTTATGAAAAATCTGACAAATGGGTTTTGTGGAGATTGTCATTCTGAGTAGATCCAGATTGTCCTTTTTTTGAAAAACTAAATTTTCAACAACATATAAGAACCCCTCAAAATAGAATCTACAAAACATTTTTTTTTGGGACAATCAAAATATAGTTTTTTTATCAGTGCTCGTGTGCTAAAAAGACCTAGATCATCCGTTTTTGGAAAGAAAAAAAAGTTATTCTTGAAAAAGATAGATTGTTTTGAAAAGTAGAACCAGTAGAGGTAACAAAGGTAAATTTTTTGAATCTTTTAATGAAAAATCTAAGAAATGGGTTTTGTAGAGAATGTCATTTTGAGTAGTCCCAGATCATCCTTTTTTTGAAAAACTAATTTTTCACGAACATGCTAGAACCCCTCAAAAATAGAATCTATGAAACAATTTTTTTGGGAAAATTAAAAATATGGGTTTTATAGGTGCTCGATGGCCCACAAAAACTCAAACACGAGTGGATTCATAAGTGAAGCTATCACTCAACGCAAAATGAAGGCTCATGAAAGGTGATAGAAAATATGCGTATAGAATGCACAACTACAGTGTAATCTACAAGCCGTAGTCACCAAAGTTGATCAATGGCCCACAAAAACTCAAACACAAGTGCTTTCCTAAATGCCGCTATAACTCAACAAAAATTGAAGATTCATGAAAGGAAATTCAAAATATGTGTACAAAATGCACAACTATAGTACAATCCACAATCGTAGTCATCAAAGTTGATCAATGGCCCATAAAAACTCAAAAATGAGTGATTTCCTAAATGTGGCTATAACTCAACAAAAAATGAAGGTTCGCAAAAGGTTATAGAAAATACGCGTATAAAATTCACAACTATAGTGTAATCCACAAGCGTAGTCAGTAAAGTTGATCGATGGCCCACAAAAACTCAAACTTGAGCGAATTCCTAAATGTAGCTATAACTAAACAAAAGATGAAGTTTCATGAAAGGCGATAGAAAATATACACACATAATGGACAACTACAATGCAATCCACAATCATAGTCACCAAAGTTGATCAATGGCCCATTAAAAATCAAACATGAGGGGCTTTCTAAATGTGGCTATAACTCATTAAAAAATGAAAGTTCATGAAAGGCGACAAAAAATACTTGTATAGAATGCAAAACTACAATGTAATACACAATCATAATCACCAAGGTTGATCAATGGCCCACAAAATGGATGATCTGGGTGTCTTTAGCTGTCAAGCATCTATAAAACCCACACTTTCGATTTTACCAAAAACAATTATTTCGTAGATTTTGTTTTTGAGGGGTTCTTCCATGTTGGTGAAAAGTTAGTTTTTCGAAAATAGGACGATCTAGGTGTACTAAGAAAGACACTCTACAAAACCCATAAAAGATTCAAAGAATTTGTCTCTGTTACCTCTACTACTTCTACTCTTCAAAAAAATCTATATTTTTGAAGAACAAATATTTTTTTCAAAAATCAGATGATCTGGGTCTCTTTAGCACACGATTACCTATAAAACCCATATTTTTTATTTTCCCAAAAAAAAATTATTTTGTAGATTCTATTTTTGAGGGATTCTTGAATGTTTGTTCAAAATTAGTTTTTTCAAAAAAGGACGATTTACGTCTAGTAAGAGCAACATTCTCTCTACAAAACCCATTTTTCATATTTTTCATAAAAAGATTCAAAAAAATTGCCTCTTTACCTCTACTGCTTCTACTTTTCAAAAAAATCTACCCTTTTCAAGAGCAACTTATTTTAACAAAAAATGAACAATCTAAGTCTCTTTAGCTCTCCAACACCTATAAAACCCATATTTTTGATTTTCCCAACAAAAATTGTTTCGTAGATTCTATTTTTGAGGGTTTCTTGCATGTTGGTGAAAAATTATGTTTTTGAAAAAAGGACGGTCTGGCTCTACTCAAAACAACATTCTCTACGAATCCCATTTCTGAGATATTTCATTAAAAGATTCAAAAAAATTGCCTCTGTTACCTCCACTGCTTGTACTTTTCAAAAAAATGTATCTTTTTCAAGAACAACTTTCTTTTTAAAAAACCAAACGATCTGGGTCTGCTGAGCACAAGAGTACCTATAAACTCCATATTTTTTATTTTCTCAAAAAAAATTGTTTCGTAGATTCTATTTTTTAGGGGTTCTTGCATGTTGGTGAAAAATGAAGGTTCACGAAGGTGATAGAAAATATGCATACAAAATGGACAACTACAGTGCAATCCACAATCGTAGTCACGAAAGTTGATCGATGACCCACGAAAACTAAAACACGAGCGTTTTACTAAATGCGGCTATAACTATCAAAAATTGAAAGTTCGCGAAAGGCAATAGAAAATTAGCGTTCATAATGCACAACTATAGTGCAATCCACAATCGCAGTCACCAAAAATTTATCGATGGCCAACGAAAACTCAAACATGAGCGGTTTGCTAAATTCGACTATAACTCAATGAAAAATGATGACTCACGAAAGGCGATAGAAAATATGCATACAGAATGGACAACTACAGTGCAATCCACAATTGTAGTTACCAAAGTTGATCGATAGCCCACGAAAACTCAAACACGAGCGGTCTTGAAAGTGTGGCTATAATTCAACGAAAAATGAAGGTTCGCGAAAGGCAATTAAAAATACATGTATAGAAAGAACAAGTATAGTGTAATCCACAATCGTAGTTACCAAATTAAACCGATGGCCCACAAAATCCCAAACTCGACCGGTTTCCTGAATGTGGCTATAACTAAATAAAAAATGAAGGTTCATGAAAGGAAATTACAAATATGTGTACAAAATGCACAACTATAGTACAATCCACAATCGTAGTCACCAAAGTTGATCGATGCCCCACGAAAACTCAAACATGAGCGGTTTCCTAAATGCGGCTATAACTCAACAAAAAATGAAGGTTCAACAAAGGCGATAGAAATTAAGCGTATGGAATGCACGAATACAGTGTAATCCACAATCGTTGTCACCAAAGTTAATAAATGGCCCATGAAAACTCAAACACGAGCGGTTTCCTAAATGTGTCTATATCTCAATGAAAAATGAAGGTTCACAAAAGGCGATAGAAAATACACATATAGAATACATAACTACAGTGTAATCATCAAACGTATTCACTAAATTCAATTGATGGCCCATGAAAACTCAAACACGAGCATTTTCCTAAATTCTGCTATATCTCAACAAAAAATGAAGGTTCGCGAAAGGCTATAGAAAATACGTGTATAGAATGCACAACTACAATGTAATTCATAAGCGTACTCACCAAAGTTGATTGATGGCCCACGAAAACTCAAACATGAGTGTTCTCCTAAATGCAACTTTAAATCAACAGAAAATGAAGGTTCATGAAAGGCAATAAAAATATGCGTAAAAAAAGCAAAACTATAGTACAATCCACAATCAAAGTCACCAAAGTTGATTAATGGAAAAACATAAATCAAACATAAGCAGTTTCCTAAATATGGCTTTAACTCAAAAAATATTAAGGTTCACGGAAGGCGATAGTAAATACGCGTAAAAAATGGAAAACTACAGTGCAATCCACAATCATAGTCAACAAAGTTGATCGATGAAAATGAAAACAAAAACACGAGCCATTTTTCCTAAATGCAGCTATAACTCAACTAAAAATTAAGGTTCTTGAAAGGGGATAGAAATTACGCATATAGAATACACAACTACAGTGCAATGCACAATTGTAGTCACCAAAGTTGATCGATGGCCCACAAAAAATCAAACACAAGCGGTTTCCTAAATACAGCTGACTCAATAAAAAATAAAGGTTTGTGAAAGTCAATAGAAATTACATGTACAAAATGTACAACTATAGTGCAATCCACAATCGTAGTCACTGAACTTGATCGATGGCCCATGAAAACTCAAACACGAGCGGTTGCGTAAGTGCAACTATAACTGAAAAAAAATGAATGTTCGTGAAAGGCACTAGAAAATACACATATAGAATGCACAACTATAGTGTAATCCACAATCGTAGTCACCAAAGTTGATAGATGGCCCACAAAAAAAAAAACACAAGCGTTTTGCTAAATGTGGCTATAACTCAACAAAAAAATGAAGGTTCATGAAACATTATAGAAAATACGCATATAGAATGCACAACTACAATCCACAATTGTAGTCACCAAAGTTGATCAATGGCCCACAAAAACTCAAACACAAGCAGTTTCCTAAATGTGGCTATAACTCAACAAAAAATTAAGTTTCGCGAAACACGATAGAAAATACGCATATGGAATGCACAACTACAGTGTAATCCAAAAGCGTAGTTACCAAAGTTGATCGATGGACCACGAAAAGTCAAACTCGAGTGGTTTCCTAAATGCAGCTACAACTCAACAAAAAAGGAAGGTTCTTAAAAGGTGATAGAAAATACATGTACAAAATGGACAAATACAATGCAATCCACAATCGTAGTCACCAAAGTTGATCGATGGCCCACGAAAACTCAAACATGAGTGGTTTCCTAAGTGCAGCTATAACTCAACAAAAAATGAGGGTTCGTGAAAGGCGATAGAAAATATGCATATAAAATGCATAACTACAGTGCACAATCGTAGTCACCAAAGTTGATTGTTGGCCAATGAAAACTCAAACACGAGTGTTTTCCTAAAAGTGGCTATAACTCAACAAAAAATGAAGGCTCACGTAAGGTGATAGAAAATATGCATACAAAATGAAAAAATTATAGTGCAATCGAAAATCATAGTCACCAAAGTTGATCAATAGCCTACAAAAACTTAAACACGAGCATTTTCCTAAATGCGGCTTTAAATAAAAATTCAATGAAGGTTTGTGAAAAGCTCAAGTAAAAATATGCGTACATAATACACAACTACAATACAATCCACAATCGTAGTCACCAAAGTTGATTGATGGTCCACGAAAACTCAAACACGAGCGGTTTAAGTACACCCGGCTATAACTCAGAAAAAATGAAGGTTCGCAAAAGGCGATAGAAAATACGCGTATAGAATGCACAACTACATTGTAATCCACCTTGCGTACTCACCAAAGTTGATCGATGGCCCACGAAAGCTAAAACATGAGTTATAGCAATATTTAGGAAACACTTGTTGATTACACTATAGTTGGGCATTCTATACACGTATTTTCTATCGCCTTTTGCGAACCATCATCTTTTCTAAGTTATAGCCACATTTAAGAAACAGCTCGTGTTTGAGTTTTCTTCGGCCATCAATCAACTTTGGTGACTACGATTGTAGATTACACTATAGTTGTCCCTTATGTACGCGTATTTTCTATCGTCTTTCAGGAACCTTAGTTTTTCGTTGAGTTATAGCTGCATTTATAGGAAACCGCTTGTTTTTTAAAGAGATAGGGATCGTCCGTGTTTTGAGAGAATAAGTTCTTGAAAAATATTTTTTTGAAAAGTAGAAGCAGTGGAGGTAACAGAGGCAAATTTTTTTGAATCTTTTTATGAAAAATTTAAGAAATGGGTTTTGTAGATATTGTCATTCTGAGTAGACCTAGATAGTCCTTTTTTCGAAAAACTCATTTCTCAACAACATGCAAGAAGCCCTCAAAAATAGAATCTACGAAACAATTTTTTTAGGTGCTCGTGTGCTACAAAGACCCAGATCGTCCGTTTTTTGAAAGAAAAAGTTATACTTGAAAAAAATAGATTTTTTCTGAAAAGTAGGAGTAGTAGAGTTACCACAGAGGTAAAAATTTTGAAGCTTTTTATGAAAAATCTAAGAAATGGGTTTTGTAGAGAATGTCCTTTTGAGTAGACCTAGATTGTCCTTTTTACGAAAAACTAATTTTTCACCAACATGAAAGAACCCCTCAAAAATAGAATCTACTAAACAATTTTTTTGGGAAAATAAAAAATATGGGTTTTATATGTGCTCGACAGCTAAAGACACACAGATTGTCCATATTTTTTAAAAATAAGTTGTTTTTGAAAAAGATAGATATTTTTGAAAAGTAAAAGTAGTAGAGGTAACAATCCTCTTGCTAAAAACCTTGTCTCATACTCTGAAGATTCTCCTGACTCTGAGGATTCTGGTGCTAACAACACTGAGCCCTCTGCTGACCCGTCGTTGGATAGAAATGCTAGAACTGGCTCCCATGTAACTCCTGACCCTGCTAATACTTTTTTCAACACTGATAGGGATCCCACTGTGGATGTTTTGGATTTAGCTAGAAATAATGCTAATATCCATTTCAAACTCTCGAAATGGACTTTTCATGAAATTAACTAGCTAAAGATAAAAAAATTGGGCCCTTAAAAGTAAACTGGAAGATTTGGGAGCTAAGGTTGTGGCGCTTGATAAGAAAGAGGTGGAACGAAGAGATTACGATGTCAGCAAAGATACCCAGTACCAAGTTGGCAAGGAAAAAAATGTTGAAATTGAGTTGGAGAAAATGAAAAATACTGTCCAAATTATTGCTGAGCAAAACAATCATATGGCCAGACACAATGCCATCATCATCAATGCCATGACTGAGAAATTTGATAAAGCTCAATAGGGATCTTTGGTGATTGATCTGGAGGAAATCAACGAAAGAAACCAAGAGGAGGATGCTGGCATTTCTAAGAGAACCAGGGCCAATTTGAAGAGGAAGGCCCCCCCCACTCCATAAATGATTCAAACCTTTAAGAAGGGTGTTCAAGATATGCAGAACCTGGAGGCTGAGACAGAGTCTATCCTGAAGACTCTGGGTTAATCGCGGCAAGTCTTTTTGTTGGCTTTTTTGCTAGCTTTTTTTTTCTGACCTTCCTGGTCTTTTGCGGGTGGCTGCTGCTTGTTCTGGTTCTTTCCTTTTGCGCAGCTAGTTGTGTCTATTGGAATTTTTGGTCATTTCTTTTCTGTTGTAAACTTTGTGGTTTCGGGTCCCTCTAAAACCCGTTTTACCCTTTATCAAAAACAAAGGCAATTTTTTTGAATCTTTTTATAAAAATTCTGAGTAATGGGCTTTGCAGACAATGTCCTTTTTAATAAACCCAGATCGTCCTTTGTTCAAAAAACTAATTTTTCACCAATATGCAAGAACCCCTCAAAAATAGAATCTAGGAGACAAATTTTATTGGGGAAAATCGAAAATATGCATTTTATAGGTGCTAGTGTGCTGAAGAGATTTAGATCGTCTATTTTTTCAAAAAATAAGTTTTTGAAAATGATAGACTTTTTTTAAATGTAGAAGCAGTAGAGGTAACAAAGGCAATTTTTTTGAATCTTTTTATGAAATATTCGAGAAATGGGTTTTGTAGAGAATGTCGTTTTGAGTACACCCAGATCGTCCTTATTTCGAAAAAGTAATTTTTCACAAACATGCAAGAACCCCTCAAAAATAGAATCTACGAAACAATTTTTTTTCGGAAAATCGAAAATATGGGTTTTATAGGTGTTCATATGCTAAATAGACCCAGATCATCTATTTTTTTAAAAAAAATTCTTTGAAAAGGTTGGATTGTTTTGAAAAGTAGAAGCAATAGAGGCAAATTTTTTGAATCTTTTTATGAAAAATGGGATAAATGAGTTTTCTAGAGAATGTCATTCTTAGTTGACCTAGATCGTCTTTTATTCAAAAAACTAATATTTCACCAATATGCAAGAACCCTTGAAAAATAGAATCTACAAAACCATTTTTTTTTGGAAAATCGAAAATATTCTAGTTTTATATGTACTCGTGTGCTCAAAAGACCCAGATTGTCCGATTTTTGCAGAAATAAGTTGTTTTGAAAAAGATAGATTTTTTTGAAAAGTAGTAGTGGAGATAACAGAGGCGACTTTTTTGAATCTTTTTATGAAAAATTTGAGAAATGGGTTTTGTAGAGAATGTCTTCTGAGTAAACCCAAATCATCCTTTTTTCAAGAAACTAATTTTTCAACATGCAAGAACCCCTAAAAGGTACAATTTATGAAACAATTTTTTTTGGGAAAATCAAAATATGGTTTTTATACGTGCTCATGTGCTAAAGAGACCAAGATCGTCCATTTTCTGAAAAAGTAAGATATTCTTGAAAAAGATATATTTTTTGAAAAGTAGTAGTAAAGGTCACAAAGGCAAATTTTTTGAATCTTTTTATGAAAAATCTAAGAAATGGGATTTGTAGAGAATGTCCTTCTAAGTACACCCATATCATCCTTTTTTTACAAAAATCTATTTTTTCACCAACATGCAAGAACCCCTCAAAAATAGAATCTACGAAACAATTTTTTTTCCAGGGAAAATAAAAAATAAGGGTTTTATAGGTGTTGGTGTGCTGAAGAGATTAAGATAGTCTATTTATTGAAAACATAAGTTGTTCTTGAAAAAGATAGATTTTTTTGAAAAGTAGAAGCAGTAGAGGTAACAGATGAATTTTTTTTGAATATTTTTATAAAATATCTGAGAAATGGGTTTTGTAGAGAGTGTTGTTCTTAGTAGACCCAGATCATCATTTTTTCAAAAAACTAATTTTTCACCAACATGCAACAACCTCTCAAAAATAGAATCTACGAAATAATTTTTTTTGGGAAAATAAAAAATATGGGTTTTATAGGTCCTAGTGTACTGGAGAGATTCAAATCGTCTATTTTTTGAAAAAATAAGTATTTCTTGAAACAGATTTTTTGAAAAGTAGAAGCAGTAGAGGTAATAGAGGCAATTATTTTTAATCTTTTTATGAAAAATTTGAGAAATGGGTTTTTTAGAGAATGTCATTTTGAGTAGATCTAGATTGTCCTTTTTTCAAAAAACTATTTTTTCACCAACATGCAAGAACCCCTCAAAAATAGAATCGTTCGTAGTAGAACCAGATCATCCTTTTTTCAAAAAATTATTTTTTCACTCAACAAAAAATAAGGTTCACAAAAGGCAATAGAAAATACGCATACAAATTGCATAACTACAATGGAATCCACAATCGTAGTCACCAAAGTTGATTGATGGCCCACAAGAACTCAAACATGATCGGTTTACTAAGTGCGACTATAACTCAACGAAAAATGAAGTTTCACAAAAGGCGATAAAAAATACGCGTATAGAATGCACAACTACAATGTAAACCACAAGCGTAGTCACCAAAGATGACCGATGGCCCATGAAAACTAAAACATGAGAGGTTTCCTAAATACAGGTATAACTCAACGAAAAATGAAGGTTCGCAAAGGGCAATAGAAAATACGCATACATAATGTACAACTATAGTACAATCCACAATCCTAATCACCAAAGTTGATGGATGGCCCACGAAAACTCAAACACGAGTGGTTTCCTAAGTGCGGCTATAACTCAACGAAAAATGAATGTTTGCGAAAAGCGAAAAAAATATGCGTAAAGAATGCAAAAGTACTATATAATCCATAATTGTAGTCACCAAAGTTTATTGGTAGCCCACGAAAAATCAAACACGACTGTTTTCTGAAACGCAGTTATAGGTCAGCAAAAAATGAAGCTTCGCGAAAGGCAATAGAAAATATTTGTACATAATGGACAACTATAGTTGAATCCACAATTGTAGTCACCAAAGTTGATCGATAGCCCATGAAAACTCAAACATGAATGGTTTCCTAAACACGGCTATAACTCAATGAAAAATTAAGGTTTGTGAAAGTTAATAGAATATGAGTATAAAATGCACAACTAAACTGTAATCCACAATCGTAGTCACCAAAGTTGATTGATGGGTCACAAAAACACAAACATGAGCGATTTCCTAAATGTGGCTGTCACTGAAAAAACTGACGGTTTGTGAAAGGTTATAGAAAATACGCATATAAAATTCACAACTATAGTGTCATCCACAAGCGTAGTCAGCAAAGTTGATCGATAGCCCACAAAAACTCAAACACAAGCAGTTTCCTAAATGCACTTATAACTCAACAAAAAATGAAGGTTCGCGAAAGGAAATAGAAAATACATGTACAAAATTGACAACTACTATGCAATCCACAATTATACTTACCAATGTTGATCGATGGCCCAGGAAAACTCAAACATGAGGGGCTTCCTAAATGCGGGTATAACTCAACAAAAAATGAAGGTTCATGAAAAATGGTAGAAAATACTCGTATAGAATGCATAACTACAGTGTAATCCACAATCATAATCACTAAGGTTTATTAATGGCCCAAAAAACTCAAACAGGAGCGGTTACTTAAGTGTCTATAACTGAAAAAAAAATGAAGGTTCACGAAAGGCAATAGAAAATATGAATATAGAATACACAAATATAGTGTAATCCACAATCATATTCACCAAAGTTGATCGATGGCCCACGAAAACTCAAACATGAGCATTTTCCTAAATGCGGCAAAAACACAACAAAAAGTGAAGGTTCATGAAAGGCGATTAAAAATATGTGTACAAAATGCACAACTATAGTAGAATACACAATCGTAGTCACCAAAGTTGATTGATGGCCCACAAAAGCTCAAACAGGAGTGGTTTCCCTAAATGTGGTTCGAACTAAACAAAAAATGAAGGTTCGCGAAAGGCGATAGAAAATACGCATATATAATAAACAACTACAGTGTAATCCACAAGCGTAGACACCAAAGTTTATTGATGGCCCACGAAAACTCAAAATCGAGTGGTTTCCTAAATGCGGCTATAACTCAACAAAAAATAAATGTTTGCGAAAGGACATAGAAAAAAAGGGCATATAATGCACAACTACGGTGCAATCCGTAATCGTAGTCACTAAAGTTGATCGATGGCCAAAGAAAACTCAAACACGAGTGGTTTCCTACGTGCGGCTATAACTCAATGAAAATTCAAGGTTCACGAAAGGTGATAGAAAATACACGTAGAATGGACAACTACCGTGTCATCCACAATCATTGTCACCAACGTTGAACGATAGCCCACAAAAACTCAAACAGAACTGGCTTCTTAAATGCAGTTATAACTCAACGAAAAAATGAACATTTGTGAAAGGAAATAGAAAATTAGCATCCATAATGCACAACTATAGTGCAATTCATAATTGTATTCACCAAAGTTGATCAATGGCCCACAAAAACTCAAACAGGAGCAGTTTCCTAAATATGGCTATAACTCAACAAAAAATGAAGGTGAAAGGTGATAGAAAATATGCATACATAATGGGCAACTATAGTACAATCCACAATAGTAGTCACCATATTTGATCGATGGCCCATGAAAACTGAAACACAACTGATTTCCTAACTGCAACTATAACTCAACGAAAAGTGAAGGTTAGTAAAAGGCAATAGAATATATGTGTATAAAATGTACAACTAGAGTGTAATCCGCAGTCGCAGTCACCAAAGTTGATCGATGGCCCATGAAAACTCAAACACGATCCATTTCCTAGATGCGGCTATAATTTAGCAAACAATGAAGGTTTGTGAAAGGCGATTAAAAGGATGCATATAGAATGACCAACTATAGTACAATACACAATCATAGTCACTAAAGTTGATTGATGGCCCACAAAAATTCAAATATGAGCGGTTTCCTAAATGCAACTCTGACTCAACGAAAAAGGAAGGTTCGCAAAAGGGGATAGAAAATACACATACATAATCGACAACTACAGTGCAATCCATGATCATAGTCACCAAAGTTCATCAATGGCCAACGACATCTCAAACACAAGCAGTTTCCTAAGGGCCGTTATAACTCAACGAAAAATGAAGGTTCAGAAAAGGCGATAAAAAATACACGTATAGAATGCACAACTACAGTGTAATAAACAATCATAGTTACCATATTTGATCGATGGCCTAGGAAAACTCAAAAATGAGCAATTTCCTAAATGCGGCAATAACTCTAGAAAAAATGAAGTTTCATGAAGGGCAATTAAAAATATGCATACATAATGCACAACTACAGTACAATCCACAATCGTAGTCGACAAAGTTCATCGATGGCCCAAAAAAAATCAAACATGAGTGGTTTTCGAAATGTCGCTATAACTCAACAAAAAATATAGTTTCGCGAAAGCCAATAAAAAATACACATATAGAATGCACAAGTACAGTGTAATTCAAGAGAGTAGTCACCAAAGTTAATCGATGGCCCAGAAAAACTCAAACACGAGCGGTTTTCTAAATGTGGCTATAACTAACCATAAAACGAAGGTTCACAAAAGGCGATAGAAAATATGCATACAAAATGCACAACTATAGTGCAATCCACAATTGTAGTCACCAAAGTTGACCGATGGCCCACGGAAACTCAGACTCGAGCGATTTCCTAAATGCGGCTATAACATAACAAAAAATGAAAATTCACCAAAGGCAACAGAAAATACATGTATAGAATGCAAAACTATAGTGCAATCAATAATTGTAGTCACCAATGTTGATTGATGGCCCACAAAAACACAAACACGAGCTCTTTCCTAAGTGTTGCTAAAATTGAATAAAAAATTAAGGTTATTGAAAGCAGATTAAAAATATGCGTATAGAATGCACAACTACAATACAATACATAATTGTAGTCTCCAAAGTTGATCGATGGCCCACGAAAACTCAAACTCGATTGGTTTCTGAAATGCGGCTATAACTCAACAAAAAATGAAGGTTCATGAAAGGTGATAGAAAATACACATACAAAATGTACAATTACAGTGCAATCCACAATAGTTGTCATGCAAGTTGTTCGATGGCCTAGGAAAACCCAAACATAAGCAGTATCCTAAGTATGGCTATAACTCAACATAAAATGAAAGTTCATGAAAGGTGATAGAAAATACGTGTATAGAATGCACAACTATAGTGTAATCCACAATAGTATTCACCAAAGTTGATTGATGGCCCACAAATACACAAACACGAGCATTTTCCTAATTGTGGCTATTACTCAACATAAAATCAAGGTTCGTGAAAGGCGATTGGAAATATGCGTATAGAATGCAAAACTAATAACAATCCACAATCGTAGTCACCAAAGTTAATTGATGGCCCATGAAAACTCAAACACGATCATTTTTATGAATGGACTATAAATCAACAAAAAATTAAGGTTCGTGAAAGGCGATTAAAAATATGCATACAAAACACGCAACTACAAAACAATCCACAATCGTAATCACTAAAGTTGATTGATGGCCCACAAAAACACAAATATTAGCGGTTTCGCAAATGTGGCTATGACAACAAAAAAGTAAGGTTCACGAAAGGTGATAGAAAATACATGTATACAATGTATAAGTATAGTGAAATCCACAATTGTAGTCACCAAAGTTGATCAATGGCCCACAAAATCTCAAACACATGCGGTTTCCTAAATGCGGCTATAAATCAACAAAAAATGAAGGTTCGTGAAAGGGGATAGAAAATACGCGTATAGAATGCAAAAGTATAGTGTAGTCCACAAGTGTAGTCACCAAAGTTGATCAATGACCCACGAAAACTCAAACTTGAGCAGTTTCGTAAATGCGGTTATAACTCAACAAAATATGAAGCTTCACGAAAGAAAATAGAAAATACAAGTATAGAATGGAGAACTATAGTGCAATCGACAATCGTAGTCACCAAAGTTGACCGATGGCTCACGAAAACTCATACACGAGTGGTTTCCAAAGTGCAGCTATAAGTTCATGAAAAATGAAGGTTCACGAAAGGCTATAGAAAATACACATATAGAATGCAAAACTATAGTGTAATCCACAATCGTAGTCACCAAAGTTCATCAATGGCCCACGAAACCTCAATTATCATTATTTTCCTACATGTAGCTATAACTCAACAAAAACTGAAGGTTCATGGAAGACAATTAAAAATATGCATACAAAATGTGCAACTAAAGTACAATCCACAACCGTAGTCATCGAAATTCATTGATGGCAGACGAAATCTCAAACAAGAGTGTTTCCTAAATGTGGCTATAACTCAACAAAAAATTAAGGTTCACGAAAGCCAATAGAAAATACATGTATAGAATGGACAACTATAGTATAATCCACAATTGTACTCACCAAAGTTTATCGATGGCCCACGAAAACTAAAACACAAGTGTTTTCCCAAATGTACCTATAATTCAACAAAAAATGAAGATTCGAGAAAGGCGATAGAAAATATGCATATAGAATGCACAATACAGTGTAATGCACAAGTGTATTCACCAAAGTTGATCGATGGCCCACGAAAACTCAAACTCGAGCGGTTTCCTAAATGTGGCAATAACTCAACAAAAAATGAATATTTATGAAAGGTGATTAAAAATACGCGTACAGAATGCACAACTAGAGTACAGTCCACAATCGTAGTCACCAAAGTTCATTGATGGCCCATCAAAACTCAAACATGAGTGGTTTCCTAAATGCGGCTATAACTGAACATATAATGAAGTTTCACAAAAGGTGATAGAAAATACACATACAAAATGCACAACTACAGTGTGATCCACAAGTGTAGTCACCAAAGTTGATTGATGGCCACGAAAACTGAAACTCGATTGGTTTTTTAAATGCGGATTTCGAAAAACTATTTTTTCACCAACATGCAACAACCCCTCAAAAATAGAATCGTTCTACGTAGATCTACCCGGATCATCCTTTTTTCAAAAAACTAATTTTTCACTCAACAAAAAAAGAAGGTTAACGAAAGGCGATAGAAAATATGAGTACAAAACAGACTACAGTGCAATCCACAAACGTAGTCACCAAAATTAATCGATGGCACACAAAAATTCAAACATGACCGGTTTCCTAAGTGCGGCTATAAATCAACAAAAATTGAAGGTTTGCGAAAGGTGATAGAAATTACGCGTACAAAATAAATACACAACTACAATGTAATCGACAAACGTAGTCACCAGGGTTGAACGATCGCCCATGAAAACTCAGAAATGAGCGGTTTCCTAAATGTGGCTATAACTCAACGAAAAATGAAGGTTCGCGAATGGCGATACAAAATACGCATAAAGAATGGAAAACTACAGTACAATCCACAATTGTAGTCACCAATGTTGATCAATGGCCCACGAAAACTCAAACACGAGTGGTTTCCTAAATGCAGCTAGAACTCAGCCAAAAATGAATGTTCACGAAAGTCGATTGAAAATACACGTATAAAATTCACAACTACAATGTAATCCACAAGCGTAGTCACCAAAGTTGAATGATGGCCCATGGATACTCAAACTCGAGCGGTTTCCTAAATGCGGCTATAATTCAACAACAAATGAAGGCTCACAAAAGGCGATAGAAAATACGCATACATAATGGACAACTATGGTGCAATCCCCAATCGTAGTCACTAAAGTTGATCGATGGCCAAAGAAAACTCAAACACAAGCTGTTTGCTAAGTGTAGGTATAACTCAATGAAAAAATGAAGGTTTACGAAAGGCAATAGAAAATACTCCTATAGAATGCAACCCTAGAGTGTAATCAACAAGCGTACTCACCAAAGTTGATGGATGGCCCACGAAAATTTAAAATTGAGTGGTTCATTAAAGGAGATAGAAAATATGGGTACATAATGGACAACTACGGTGCAATCTGTAATCGTAGTCACCAAAGTTGATCGATAGCCCATGAAAACTCAAACATGACTGGTTTCCTAAATGCAATTATAATTCAACGAAAAATGAACATTCATGAAAGGGAATAGAAAATTAGCGGTCATAATGCAAAACTACAGTGCAATCCACAATCGTAGTCACCAAAGTTAATCAATGGCCCACGAAAACCAAAATAGGCATGGTTTCCTAAATGCGCTATAACACAACAAAAAATGAAGGTTCGCGAAAGGCAATAGAAAATATGCATATACAATGCACAACTATAGTGTAATCCATGAGCAATTTCCTAAATATGGCTATAACTCAAGAAAAAATGAAGGTTTGTGAAATGAAATATAAAATACGCGTATACAATGCACAACTAAAGTGTAATCCACAAGCGTAGTCACCAAAGTTGATCGATGACTCACGAAAAACTCAAACATGAGAGGTCTCCTAAATGGGGCTATAACTCAACAAAAAATGAAGGTTTGTGAAAAGTGATAGAAAATATGCGTAGAAAATGGACAATGACAATGCAATCCACAATCGTAGTCACCAAAGTTGATTGACGTTCCACGAAAACTCAAACAACAGTGGTTTCCTAAATGCGGCTATAACTCATCAAAAAATGAAGGTTCGTGAAAGGCGATAGGAAATACGTGTATAGAATGGATAACTATAGTGTAATCAACAATCGTAGTCAGCAAAGTTGATTGATGGCCAAAAAAACTCAATCATGAGCAATTTCCTAAATACGGCTAAAACTCAACAAAAAATGAAGGTTCGCTAAAGGCAATTGATAGAAAATACACGTATAGAATGCACAACTACAGTGGAATCCACAAGCGTAGTCACCAAAGTTCATCAATGGCCAACAAATACTCAAACACGAGTGGTTTCCTAAATACGACTATAACTCAAAAAATGAACATTCATGAAAGGTGATAGAAAATATGTGTACATAATGGACAACTAAAGTGCAATCCACAATCGTAGTCACCAAAGTTGATCGATGGCCCACGAAAACTCAAATTTGAGCGGTTTCCTAAATGTGGCTATAACTCAATAAAAAATGAAGGTTCACGAAAGGCAATAGAAATTACGCGTAGAAATTGGACAACTATAGTGAAATCCACAATCGTAGTCACCAAATATGATCGATGGCCCACAAAAGCTCAAATACAAGCGGTTTCCTAAATACTCCTATAACTCAACAAAAAATGAAAGTTTGTAAAAAGCGATTAAAAATATGTGTACAAAATACAAAACTATAGTATAATCCATAGTCGTAGCAACCAAAGTCGATTGATGTCCTACTCAAACTCAAACTCAAACTTGGGCGATTTCCTAAATGCGGCTATAACTCAATAAAAAATAAAAGTTTGTGAAAGGCAATATAAAATACATGTACAAAATGGAATACTACAGTGCAATCCATAATCGTAGTCACCAAAGTTGATTTATGGCCCACGAAAATTCAAACACAAGCAAATTATTTTTTCAAAAACCAAACGATCTAGGTCTCTTGAGCACACGAGTACCTATAAAACACATATTTTCGATTTCCCGAAACAACTTGTTTCGAAGATTCTATTTTTGAGGGGTTCTTGCATGTTGGTGAAATATTAGTTTTTTGAAAAAAGGATGATTTGGATGTACTTAGAATGACATTTTCTACATAACCCATTAATCCCATTTTTCATTAAAAAAAACTAAAAATTTTTGCCTCTATTACCTCTACTGCTTCTACTTTTCAAAAAAATATATCTTTTTCAAGAAGATGTTATTTTTTCAAAAAATGGATGATCTGGGTCTCTTTAGTACATGAACACCTATAAAACTCATATTTTCAATTTTCCAAAAAGAATAGTTTCGTAGATTCTATTTTTGAGGGGTTCTTGCATGTTGGTGAAAAATTAGTTTTTCGAAAAAAGATCTGGGTTTACTCAGAATGACATTCTCTACAAAACCCATTTCTCAGATTTTTAATAAAAAGATTAAAAAAAAATCTTTGTTACCTCTATTGCTTCTACTTTTCAAAAACCAAACAATCTGGGTGTCTTTAGCACATGGGCACCTATAAAACCCATATTTTTTATTTTCCCAGAAAAAGTTGTTTTGTAGAATTCTATTTTTGAGGGGTTCTTGCATGTGTGAAAAATTATTTTTTCAGAAAAACAGACGATTTGTATCTTCTCAGAATGACATTCTCTACATAACCCATTTCTCAGATTTTTCATAAAAAGATTCCAAAAATTTTCCTCTACTACCTCTATAGCTTCTACTTTTCAAAAAAATGTATCTTTTTCAAGAACAACTTATTTTTTCAAGAAACAGACAATTTGGGTCCTTTTAGCTCTCAAGCACCTATAAAACCAATATTTTTGATTTTCCCAACAAAAATTGTTTCGTAGATTCTATTTTTGAGGGGTTCTTGCATGTTGGTGAAAAATTAATTTTTTGAAAAACGGAAAATCTATGTCTACTCAGAATGTCATTCTCTACAAAACCCATTTCTTAGGTTTTTCATAAAAAGATTCAAAAAAAATACCTTTGTTACCTCTATTGCTTCTACTTTTCAAAAAACCTATCTTTTTCAAGAATAACTTATTTTTTCAAAAAACAAACAATCTAAGTCCCTTCCCCTATAAAAACCATAGTTTGATTTTCCCAAAAAAAAATTGTTTCATAGATTCTATTTTTGAGGGTTCTTGCATGTTGTTGAAAATTAGTTTTTCGAAAAGAGGACGATCTGGGTCTACTCAAAACGACATTCTCTATAAACCCATTTTCTCAGATTTTTCATTAAAAGGTTCAAAAAATTTGCCTCTATTACCTCCACTACTTCTACTTTTCAAAAAAATCTATCTTTTTCAAGAACAACTTATTTTTTCAAAAACCGGACGATATGGGTCTGTTCAACACACGAGAACCTATAAAACCCATATTTTTTATTTTTACAAATTTTTTTTGTCTATATCTGTACTTTCTATCACCATTCGCGAACCTTCATTTTTCGTTGAGTTAGAGTCCTAGTTAGGAAACTGCTCATGTTTGAATTTTTGTGGGCCATTAATCAACTTTGATGACTAAAATTGTGGATTGTACTGTAGTTGTGCATTTTGTATGCATATTTTTATTTTCCTATCACGAACCTTCATTTTTTGTTGAGTTATAACCGCATTTAATAAAACACTCATGTTTGAGTTTTCCTAGGCCATCGATCGACTTTGGTGACTATGATTGTGGATTATACTGTAGTTGTGAATTCTATACTCATATTTTCTATCCCATTTTGCAAACCATCATTTTTTGTTAAGTTATAGCCACATTTAAGAAACCACTCGTGTTTGAGTTTTCGTGGGCCATCAATCAACTTTGGTGACAATGATTGTGGATTGCACTATAGTTGTCCATTATGTGCGTGTATTTTCTATCGCCTTTCACGAACCTTGATTTTTGTTGAGTTATAGCCGCATTTAGGAAACTGCTTGAGTTTGAGATTTTGTGGGACATTGATCAACTTTCGTGACTACAATTATGGATTGCACTATAGTTGTGAATTTTATACACATACTTTCTATCTCCTTTCGTGAACCTTCATTTTTTG
>VDFB02258434.1:0-181859 GCA_007258455.2 Sequoia sempervirens
TGGAAGACTGCCTTTAAGACCAAAGAGGGGCTGTATGAGTGGTTAGTCATGCCTTTTGGGCTAACCAATGCACGAGCACATTCATACGGCTCATGAGCAAGGAGTACTAAAATTTAGGAAGTTTTGTTATTGTGTATTTAGATGATATTTTTTTATTTCATTAAGACATTGGAGTAGACATCGATGCATATTGAGCCTTTGAAGTTAAGAGAAGAGAAACTGTTGATTAATCTGAAGAAGTGTAGTTTTGTGAAGAGGGAGTTAGTGTACTTGGGGTTTGTTGTCTCAACAGAAGGTCTCAAGATGGACCCAGAGAAGGTGAAGGCTATTCTAGAATGGCCTACTCCAAGAACTGCTACTGAGGTGAGATCTTTCTATGGTTTTACTAGTTTTTTATAGAAATTTCATTAGAAACTTCAGTAGTATTTGTGGACCCCTGACTAAAACAATGAGAGGGGATAGAAAAGAATTCAAGTGGAGCACTGGAGCAGCAAAAAAATTTGAACTGTTGAAGTAGAAGGTGACAAAGCAACTTGTTCTAGCCCTCCCAGATTTCAACAAGGTGTTTCAGGTGGATTGTGATGCCAGTGGTTGTGCCATCGGAGTAGTGTTGAGCCAAGAAGGTAAGCCCATTGCCTATTTCAGTGAAAAGTTAAATGATACCAAGATAAAGTATTTTGTATATGATCAGGAATTTTATGCAATAGTTCAAGCATTAAAGAAATGGAGACATTATTTGTTGCTAAAGGAATTTGTTCTATATACTAATCATCAGGCCTTGCAGTACCTAAATAGTCAAGAAAAATTAAATCAGAGGCATATGAAATAGGTAGAGTTTTTGCAGAGTTATACCTTTGTTTTGAAACATAGGAGTGGAAAGTAAAATAGGGTTGTAGATGCCTTAAGTAGGAGGCATACATTGATGACAAAGATGCAGATTGAAGTGGTTGGGTTCAATGAACTCAAGACACTATATGCAGAAGATCCTGATTTTGCAAAGGCTTGGAAAGCTTGCAAGGAACCTGTTACAGAGGACAGGACAAGGTGGTTGGATTTCATAGTCCAGGATGGCATGTTATTTAAGGGAAGTCAATTGTGTATCCCGAGGAGTTCCATGAGGGAGAACCTGATAAAGGAGAAGCATAGTGGAGGAATGGCAGGACATTTTGGTCGAGATAAGACCATTGCCATTATCAGTGAGCATTATTATTGGCCTCAGTTGTCATAGGATGTGAAGAAGTTTGTACAAAGCTATAGGGTATGTCAGATGGCTAAATGAGTGAGTCAGAATACAGGCTTATATCAGCCCTTACCTGTACCAGAGAGGCCATGGGAGGATATAAGTATGGACTTTATTCTTGGTTTTCCAAGGACACAACGAGGGAATGATTCAGTCTTTGTGGTGGTTGATAGGTTTTCGAAGATGGCACATTTCATTCCATGAGAAGACCCATGATGCAGTCCACATTGCTGACTTGTTCTTCAAAGAGGTGGTGAGGCTACATGGTCTGCCAAAGAGTATTGTTTCAGATCGTGACACCAAATTTGTGGGGTACTTTTGGAGGACCTTGTGGAAGAAGTGAAGACAGAGTTGAAGTTCAGTTCTGCACACCATCCACAAATAGATGGGCAAACAGAGGTTGTTAACAGGAGTCTGGGTAACCTACTGAGATGTTTGGTAGGAGATAAACCCAAGGGATGGGACTTGATTTTACCCCAGGTAGAATTTTCTTACAATAATTCTGTTAACAGAAGCACTGGTAGATCACCATTCCAGATTGTGTATGGAGGCAGCCCTAGAACAGCTCCAGAATTAAGGAATATGGACCAAGAGAAGAAAATAAGTGTTGAAGCCGAAGATTTTGTAGAACACATCAAGGATATACATGAGAAGGTAAGAGAACATATTAACAAGATGAATATGTAGTATAAGGCTAAGGAGATCAGAAGAGGAGGTATAAAGAGTTTCAATTGGTGATGAAGTGATAGTCCACTTGAGGAAAGAAAGGTTTCCAGTGGGAACATATAACAAATTGAAGATGAAGAAGTTCGGTCCCTGTAAAATTTTGAAGAGGCATGATTCATGGAATGCATATGAGGTAGAGTTGCTGGATGGATTCAACATTTCCCTTGTGTTCAACATTTCCGATTTGACAGAGTATCATGAAGGTGGCGCAGAGGAAGTGCCAATGATGGAACAGTGTGGGATTCCAGCACCTACTTCGAAGAAGGAGGAGATTGAAGAAATCCTAGATAGTTATGTGGGAAGGAGTACCAGGAACAGGCAGTATGATGAATATCTGGTGAAATGGAAAGGAAGGTTGTTGAGGATTCATCCTAGTTGCCTAAGGCAGAGGTTGACTGTTTGGGTTTTCCTCCACCATCTGAGGCGTGACAGGGTCACTTCTCAAATTACCCTGGGTGTCTGATGCAGGAGCATCCAGTGGTGTAAGGGCAATCTTGCATCACCCAAAAATAGTTAAATTTCAAGTTTCTCAGTTTTTAGATGTTTTTACATTTTTGGATACTCTTTTCATCATAATGAAATTCCCAATTTACGGTTTTTATTTTTTGTTCTTGGGTTGAAAGATATTGCAGTTTTAGTTTCCCAAATTTGCACCTGAAAATCTTCTGAGTTAGATTTGAGGCACTTAGAGTTCCCGGAACGGCCCCAAAACTTGTTGAAATCGGTGTAGCAAATTTTGAGCACGTTATTGACTTCGAGACCTTTCCAACGGTTCAAACGGTTCACGAATCGGAGTCCCGGATCAAAAGTTATGGCCCCGAGAAGTTGGCTCACTTTCTAGAAGATACAATTGCAAATGCTCTTTTGAAATTTGAACTTCATGTTGTAATTTTCGGTGCCAAACCGCCTAAACTCAAATTTGAATGTTGTTTTGGCTCCAAACTAATGAGGAGCTCTATTTATGGGCGGGTTTCTAATTTTTGGGTAACTTTTTGGGGACAAGCTCGCATATTGCAAAAGGGTTATTCTATAGCTTTCTGTAACTTGCATGTGTTGTAGAACTTGGGGATTTGAGATCCTCTGCATGTAAGAAGCTCCATTTTCTGAATAATAAAATTATTCTCTTGTTTGTGGGTTATTTTTTAAGTCTCGGGCTGCACCCTCATCACATTTTCAATTTCCTCACAAAGTTTTATTCAAACTCGTCAATTTCATCCAGATCAGATTCCTCATTCTTCTCTACTTTGCCAATTTTAAAATCAGTCTACTTTTTTACATCACTTGGACCAAACACTCTCAATTCAAAAGCAGTTAAAGAGTCAAACAACTTGTAATGTCCCCCCTTAATACATCATGATAAAGGTATAAAATAAATTAATGCTTGGGTTCTTACATTAGTCATTAATAGAGCATTAATTGATCTTTATTAAGGGGATATAAAGTGTTTTTCTTAGAAAAGGTAAATAATACATATTTTGGGTGCACTTTAGTGGGAATAAAAGTAAATTTAATTTTTTTTCTTAAAGAAAGGAGTTTCAAGAAACAAACGAAAATTACTTCTAGGTAAGTGAGTAAAGGGGGGAAAGTTTTCAATCAAAAGTTATGCTAGAGTTTTTGAGTGAAGGTATTTGCAATGTTTTTTCATAACTCTGTGGAGATGAAAACCTCTTTAGAGAATATTGCCTCTGATGTTGAAAGATGCATCTTGGGAAATTTTATGGTCTATTCAATTGGAATTGATGGAATTTGAGACCAAGTATTCTGGTGCTGAAGTCTGGAGATAATCTAAGTAAGTTCAAATGACAGAGCAATAGAAATTAAATGGTTTGAAATCGATATTTAACATTTCAAGCATTTACTGGTGGTGCTACCAAGTTCAAGAATGGATTCAATTAATAGCGGGTGCTATTTTGGAAGTTTTAAAATTAATGGAATCCTCACTCAGGTTTTAGAATCGCAACATGGAAGATATTCGTGGTCATCTAAACTAAACAATAATATTATTGAGATTTTAGTTTGTGTTACTCATTTCCACAACTTAAAGGATCTTCTATAGCATGGTCTTGTTCTAATTGAGTGGTTGATTTCATGAATGGAGATTATTCTTCCCTTTGTTGTGAGTCTCATTTGCATTCAATAGCGATGTGAGTTTAACCCAAGTATTGAGTTCCTAGTCGGGATTTTATTATCAGCCACCACTTCAAATTAGTTGTTGATACAAGGACGATGAAGAATGGACTAGAAGAATTAAGAGTCATAGCTACAAAAATTTGAGGTAATTGTTGATGACAATGTTAGTTGCAACAACAATGTAGATAAAATCCTCATAAGCAAACACTAACTCATTTGACTACAAAATACGATGAAACTTTCCAACAAAAGACATACAATTAGATGAATTGTCAGGTACATGTGTACTTAATGTGTACTTTTCAAAAAAAAAAAAAAATTGTGCCCAACATTTGTCAAAATTTAGACGATCCTGATTTTTTGTCGATATTTCAACCAAAAAAAGTCATTCGTCGAAATTTTGACGATCCTAATTTTTCGTCAATATTTCAACAAAAAAACCATACAAAAATCTCCCCCACTTCTCCTTTTCCTTATCATTATCCCAAGGTCTCAATATATAATTAAATAAAATACACTATATCATAAATGATATTATAAACCAAGTGAGCTAATACGATGGCCCCAATAGTTAATCTGTAAAGGAGACTTCATGATATATGTGCAAGAGTTACAAACATCTTTCTAGAAGCTTCAAGACCTTTCTCATGAGCTTGGACATCCAACTTCACTAAAGAATAAAAAAAATGACTAGAAGATAAAATAATAGCTCCTAAGTCCAAAAAGGATAACCTGATTCTTAATCATCATAAAAAATGCTTTATTACACCTCTTAAAATGTCATATATGCTTCTTACACATCATAATTATGGTCAAGATTTATAATTTACTTTGTAACTCCCTATAATCATACTCTTACATATGTCATAACCATTATATTTGTCATAGATGCTTTTACAAATCATTCATAAAATATATTTAAAAAAAACATATTTGCATATGTAAATGGAAAATTAAAATATAAATTACACATGGCATAATGACCAAGGCATAAATTGGGTAAAATAATAATTAAATAATCTGGGCATTAGAACTTTCAAGGTTTATCACACCTAATCCCAACATTTTCTCTTCATATACATTCCAAGAGAAAAAGAGAACACCAATAAATGGTGAAGTAATGAGAGTATAGCTATGTTGCACTAGCTCATATGTGCTCATAGCCTCAACCAAGCATCTACAACATCCATCAAGTGATAACCATCTCAACAACAATAATTTTATTTTCTACCATGCCCAAGCGTGAAAGATAATAAAGCAAGCCAAGATCACATTCTAAATATCATACTTTGACCCAAACATCTATACCAAATTCCATCTCCTCCAAAACAAGATCAAGTATTTATCAAATACTCAAAAAATGATAAAATAGTGAGAAAAACATATTAATAACACATTTAACTAGCCATACCTCAAAAATAGGGTACACGTTAGAGGTAGGCCATTTTCTATCAACATATTCAACCAAAAATCTAAAATTACAAGTCCCTATATATTCATTGTCTTGCACAAAGTCTATTTCCAACAACAAGAGACACATAAACACACAAAAAAACTTAAAGACCTATGTACCATAGTCTAATAACACATATACCTCCCTAGGAATCCCACTACATGGGCAATGTCTAGTTCAAAAAAGACCAAATAATCCAAAGAATATACACTTAGCACTCACATAAAGGATGTGGCTAAATCCTCTATCACATAGTGTTGAATAACATAAAATGATATACAAACCTATAATAAAATTGCTACAAAAATCTCTCCCTTGATCACCATAGCTTTCCCAACTTCTTCAAATCACATAGAAAATAAAGATTAAAGAGACCCAATTATCCTTATTGTTACTAAAAAATAATGAAGAATGTTAACAACAAATGATAAAATCTACACAAATATCGACTCTAGCATGAAATGAACCAAATGTCTAGGATACACAATAAACCATAGATATAACAATAGAAAATTCAACCATGTCCTTCTATCAACACCAACATGTGCTAAAGTTGTTATAAGTGAGATCTCCTCCAAAACTCTTAGAATTTTTTTTTCAACATCTACCTATCTAATCCAATGTTAAACACAATAACAATAAATGTAAGCCTCTCAAATTGAAGGAAGATCAAACAACCGTTCCAACAAAAATGGAAAACACCCAAAGCCACTAACCATTTCCTATACTCTTCAAACATATTATCCTAAAAATTGATAGCGCAAATCAAGAACCAAATAAAAGTAGATAATAGAAACCATATCCATGTATCTACTCATCAAACATGTCCTTAGAACTAAGAGTCATAGCTCAAGAATTAATTTGAAAAATAGGTGGGAAACCTATAAGATCATTTAGTACCAAGTGGAACAAGAGTGGAGTATGAGATTTCTTTTTCTCTAAGGAAAATATCCTTAACAACTCCATGTCGAACTAACATCTAGCTCTAAGTGTAGGCTCTTTAGCATTTCTCTTGAAACCCCATTAAGTGATTATTATTTTCCAACACATAATATCCCAAAGAAAGATATCTAGCATCACCCAAATATAATATAAGTGTACAATCATTTATCTCATCCAATCTAACTCCAACTACCTCTAAATTCATTCTTTTATTTCACATCTCTTTCATACACTATCTCTTCAACATATGCTTCTTTCATATCCATATTTAGTAGTATATACACTATGCGGTCCTTCCTAGAAAATATTATTTCTTTTCTAGGAATAAAATACTCCATTACAATCTACAAAATATTCTAGGTTCAACAAAACACTAAATGCATTAAAATGCTCCTTCATTTCTATAAAATCAAAGCTTACCCTTCACTTTATTCCTAGTAAGTTTACTTCTACATTTCTACATGTTCCCTTGACACTCATAGTGTCATCAACCATTATCATGTTGTAAGGTATCCTATGTAATTCCATCTTCTAAGGTTTCCCAAATCTTCCTAGATAGTATGCTAATATATGTGCCCAAATGTACCTATACTTTTTTTGTCCATCTCTCATGAATTCTCACTTATATAAAAATAAGGTGTTTGCACCACTTCTCAGAGGTTTTGGTTTTTCTTATAAATTTTTGTGTTGTACCAACCTATTTTCACTTGTTCTAGTATTTTGTGAACTATTTCAACTTTCCTAAGATTTTTTATCCCTTAACCAAACTACTAAATTCTTTTAATATCAATGTTTATTTTTCAAAAAAACATGCCTTGTTGCAGTCTTCTTTTCATTTTTCTTCTTGAATAATTTATTTATATTTTTTTACTATACATTTATGACCTTTTGTAGGAAATTATTTCACACCATCTTCCTTTGAATCCTCTATGATCAATGTATTCTTTGTGGTTTCTATTTAGCCTTTTCTAATTACAACCACCTTATTTTTCTTCTTATATTATGTTATGGCTTTCCTTCATAATAGATATTTTATTTCCAAATAGTCCTCTAATTTTTGTTCTTCTATTAATAAGTATACCCCATCCTCCTCATCATTTCTTGCCTTTTCTTTCTAAAAAACTATTAAAAATAATATCAATATACTATGTCAACAAGTTAGAAAATGAGGATGTACTCTTGCATTTTCTTCTCCCACTTTTGTGTCATCTTCTTTTCTCAAAAAAATAAAAATGAATTATTTTATTTCTTCACATTCTTAGGAATTTCATGCAATTTACTAACATTACCCTTGCAATATCAATCATTCATTCACCACCCTCTTTCAATGGTAGAAGTACACGTTTCACTTTATCTTTTGTAAATCTATACGTATTTTCCCTCCCATCATGTATATGTTTCCTATGAAACTTCCATGGTCCACCCAACAAAATATGACAAACATCTATTGGTATAATGTCACAAAAAACCTCATCTCCATATACTCCAATTTAAATTTCATGATATTGTTCACTAACCAAAATTCTATGATCATTTTGTAACCAAGATACTCTATATGAATTAGGATGCCCTAACATTTTCAAAATTAATTTCTTCACCATTTTACTTGAAACTTGATTGTTAAAACAATCACTATTAAATTTACCAAATTTACATAGAGTTCTAACTAAGAAATTATTTGTAATAGTTCTTTTAGATCTTTACAAGACTAGCAAATTTATTTTTAGAAAGAATGATTTTCCTTTTTCTAGTATATTTATTCAAGTTATTAGAAGAAACATCTTCATCAAGATGTGATGATCTTGTGATTCTCTTAGATCTTCTTTAATATTCTCCTTGTGACTAATTACACAAATAATATGTGACCTTTACCTCCACACTTAAAAAAAGTGGTTCCTCTAGATTACCTTCCACCACTTATTCCATATCTACCTCAACCTCTTTTATAGTTATATTTTTTATTGCACTAACTTTATATACTTTATTTTGTTTTAGCATCATCATCATCATGAGCTCCTCATCCACTTCCATGGTACCTACCTTTGGAAAAAAATTTGCTTCTTCCCCTCTTATTCTCTTTATTTTTAAATCTAAAATTTATGTTATCTTTATGATTTAGTGAAATTAATATGATTTATCAACATAATAGATAGTTAATATATTCAATTCTTCTTCGATTGAACCCCTTCAACTATTTAATATATATCTAGACACCTTCTCTTGGTTACCTTCTTGATGACCAAATCTAATAGATAACTTATAATGATCCTTGGTATAATGTTTCTATCTCACATTTTGTAACCTATTTTGTAGATCTAGTTGATAAAATATAGGAAAAAACTTAGAATTCCATTTATTTACCATCCTTTACCATTTTTCAATTTTAGGCTTACCTTTCCTATTTCTCTCCAATTGAGTTTCCTTACATTAGATTGTAGAATAATATTTCAACTCTATCTTACCAAAATTTACTTTATTAGGATGATAAATATTCTCATATTTAAAATATCCTTCAAGATCATTAATCCAATCAATCAATTCTTCGGGATCTAGACTATTCAAGAAATTATGTATATCCATTTCACTTTTCTTACCAAATCTTGTAAGTGCTTTTATTATTATATATTTGTCTCTTTCTTCTTTAACTATGAATGCTTCTTCTAATCCAACATCATCATGTTCATAATCACTATCATCCTATTTAGGGTTAATAATACCTCTTCTATCATGTCCAACCAAATATGGATATTCCTAATCATAGTAAAAAATTTCTCAATTAATTCTAAAAAATAATTTTAGCCTCTATCCATCCTTCTAGGTGGCATCTTTAAATTTTGATATGAACTACATCAATATTTTTTAGTCTATCTACTATAATTTAAATTATGAGAATATTCTACACAACATTATCTTAGTAAAAGACTTGTGGTGTCAATTTTTCAATACATCTTGATTTACTAACCTTACTATATTACTCCAATATCAACTAATATCAAACCTTGCTTTACCCTACTCTAATACCAACTGATCTAGTCAAGGTAGCCCAGTCTAGTTAGGCATTATCCAACCATTCATCCAATAAAACTTTCATATATCAACCTTATTTAAACATAGTCAAAATTTATAAAAATCAATATGCAAGGAACAACATGATATCATTTATCGAATTTGCATAAGAGTTAAATTACATGTTTAGGCATCAACCTTTGGTTACAAAATAGATATTATGATCGATCATATTTTATTTTGATTTTTTGGCCCGACGCACACAGGAGCATGACATAGCTCAGTGCATGTAGACCCTAACTGGAAAATTAGGGCAGGAGGAAAGCTAGAGCAACGAGGTTCAGGACACTCAGAAAGGGAAAATCGACAACCAAGGGACAATGAGTAATGTAAGTGATTTATATCTTTTATATTGGCACCCCCATTCTCTTTAACCTGCAATTTGCTTACCAATCGACAACCAAGGGAAAACATAATGAAGATAAAAATGCAAAGGAATAGGGATTATAAGAGGCTATTGGGAAGGAAATTAGGAATACAATCCTTCTGCAGATATGTTCAATGTAGTAGCTTCAGAAACCCTATAGCATGAGAGAATAAATGAAAAAAAATGTATTGGGAGAAAAATTGTGATAGCTTCACACCATTCCCCAAGTCTAAATGACCATTTGAAAGCATGTTAGGGAAACTTAGAGATTAGGGTTATAGCTTTGTGTAAAATTTCAAATTCCCAACATAACCCAAGCACTAGTGTTCGGAGTGCATAAGTGTTGAGGACACAAGTGTTTGGAGGGCATAGGTGTCTTTCTGGGTTTAGATCTAAAACTCTTGGGGTAGTTTTTATGGGTTTGGAAAGGATTAGAAGTAATTTTAAATCAGTCCAATCCATCTTTTAAAGGAGCACAAAGCTCAATTACAACAACTTCAATGCTGGAACCAATCTCTTTTTAGTAGGGAAAAAATAAATCACAATTTTCTGGTGGCTCTGTAATGCCTAATTTTCATTGAATTAACATGACTTTGTAATGCCTAATTTTCATTGGATTAGCATGACTCTGTAATACCTAATTTTTATTATCAAATTGGCTTAGGTACATCCCCATTGTTTAGAGTAGTTTTCTATTGTCTACTAGGTCTTTGATGATATAACCCTCTATTCTAAAAAAAATGATTATGTTCTTAATCCTTGTAATCCCATTAGTTACTTGTGCAAGTGTATTCTTTAATTCCTCTCATTTTAATGTCAAAGGTGAAGTCTAATCATCAGATGATTGTGTAGCACTTGATGATGTTCTTGTCTAATTTTTTTATTGCACAATAGCTGTGGAAACTTAATTTGTTGCTTGTTATGCTATATTTTAGTACACAGTTATGCTCTATTGTAGTATTGTGTCTTGTCCCAATGGTGCAAGCAAAACAAGTTGATCAAAGGTCAAACATTCCCCTCCTGTCTTCAAAATTCTAGTCCTCACTGTTTCTGTGAATCGAAGAGCTACAACCTTCAATGTTGGTAGCTCATAAATTCTTTTATCATCCATTACAGTACCAACTAACTTAGCAATATTGCCTTCCTTAAAAACAAAAAAATGAGGTTATTCAACTATACTCAACATGTTGCCAATCCACTTCACCTATAAAGAGCTACAAAAAAATCAAAAAGCATTCCATCAATGGCCACTTGAAGTTCCAATTGTACCCCAATAGTACATCTTACCTAAAATCATCTTTCTAATCTAGAGGAATGCACAAAATCCTTTTACAATTTTC
Source organism: Sequoia sempervirens (assembly GCA_007258455.2). NCBI lineage: Eukaryota > Viridiplantae > Streptophyta > Pinopsida > Cupressales > Cupressaceae > Sequoia > Sequoia sempervirens. Next base: position 11,265 of record VDFB02258434.1, read on the forward strand.
TATAGCATGAAAGAAATGTGTAGGATATTCTTTTATTATTTTCTGGACTAGGTATTCTAGATGCACTGTCATTGAAGAGAGATTAGAAAACTTTTTCCATGAAATGTTCTTGACCCTTGCAAGACACAAATGAGGTTTTATACAACCAAGGGCATAAATTGGAATGGATTGTGCCAGGCATGAAATCATGAAATCTATCTTGGTCAATTTACAAGGATTTTGGAGATTCAAATGTAAAATAGCTTTCTTTATTGCATCCTTTATATTTGTGAGCACACAAGTTTGCAACGTCTGATAGATGTGTAGCTTCATTATATAGATGCCATCAAAACCCCAAAAATGACACCTCTTTGCAACAATCTGGAAGAATTTTTAGGTGTTTAATCTCTTCTATGTTGAAAGCCTTTTATTCATCTATCTAATTTTAGTTTCAAAAGAATCACCTTCTTATCATCTAAACTTGAAACTATCTATGATAAGTCAATGCTTCACATATATAGCAACAAACCTCTCTTGCTTTGCATAAAGTTGCACTCTGGCATTGAAACACATACCTTGTGATTATTTGTAAGCTTCCTTTCATCACATAGTTATTAATATATTATTCAGATTGGTATGACAAAATAATCTTCCTCCCCTCATCTAATATTGCTACCTGTTAGCCTATTTTTCCCCATTCATTTCAAAATAGCCTTCAAGCAACTCATTAGGTTATTTTCCAATTTTTAGGGGGTTTTGGGGTCATGATTGGTCTAAATTCATGGTTAATAGAGAAAACAAGATATTTTCAAAATATGACCTTGGAAATCCAAAAGCAAAGAATTAAGGCTTTATACCATTTTAGAAGGAAAACACAAATTTGTCTTTTTTTAAATTCCTAAAAGGAGTTATCCACAATGCATGAGTAAGTTTAGGGTTTCACTCCTATCGATAATTGATCCTCTCATTAATGAATTCAAGTGTTGTTGGGCTATCGGTGATACTTCAGCATTACTCCCACCGATATTGGAGAGTCTCTTTGATGCTTCTCTTGCCACTACTTTACTCTTTTTGTTTTTTTTGGGCTATCGGTGGGACTGGGTCCTCTGTTCCACTAATAGGTGTTTCTTTAGTTGATGGATTTTTTCCTTTGCAATACTGCACCATTTTAGGGTTTATGTCTTTTTTTGTAGTGATTTGAGAGAAATTCTTTAAGATTCTTTCATGAATGGCCGAGTTTGAAGCTTTTATGAGGAGAACCCCTTATCACATTTAATGTGAGCCTTTTCTTTATCTATAGACATGGTATTACTCTTGTTGAGAGCAAGGCCATCAATTTGCTTATTTCTCTTCCTCCTATTAATACTCCCTAGCCTTTCCAAGTCCATGAGTACATAGAAGCATTTTGTACCCAATCAATTTTTTCATCTACACACCATTATCCACTCATTCGGTGTTGTATCATATGAGCCAAAACGATTCATTTTAGCCAATGATTATTTTCTGCATATATAAGGTGTGGTGGTTTTCGAAGATTATCAAGCCAAGGCCTTATTCTATTGTTCTTACACTACTACATAGAAAGGGGATTTAAGACATTAATTTAAGACAAAATATTAATTTTGTCTTAAATATATATTTATGTTTAAATTATATTTTTAATTTTCTAATTATCTTAATTTAAGACAATAAAAAAAATATTTTTTTAAAAAAAACTTTTAATTGCCCTCTCCTTATTCATTTTCCCTCCCTCCAAAAACTCAAAAAAGCCGCTAACCAACATTTTTCTTTTCCCTCCCTTCAAAAACTCAAAGAAGCCACTAACCAGGTTTTCATGAAGGATTTTAATGAACAATATGCAAAAGGCCTTCAAATGAGAGTCATATTATATCTTCTAGTGCAAAGTTGAAACCCTAACAGGAAGAACTCAAGGCAAAGGAAACAAAGATAGAACGACAAGGTCTAGTCTTCCCTTGTATAGATCCTTGGCAGAGCAGCTCCTCAAACCAGAGCAAGAAGCTATTTATCAATTCCTATAGTTAAATCTACAAACAAACATTAACTACAATCTTGCAAGACTACTTCAATAATACTACAGAAGCCTTTGAGTTATGCAGCTTTTTCCTGAAAAATATCGAGCAGGGGAGAGAAAATGACCACGGCGTGCAAGAAATCATGGAATAGCACAAAGCTCAAAAAATTTAAGTGAAGATCAATATAACTACATAATTCAACAATTTGAGTCATTCGTGCTACTTGATAATCCATTTAGGGTTTCTTCAATGCGACATATTGAAGAGATTCAGGAAAGATACATAGAGTTGTTGGGAAATTGGAGCATTGCAAAAAGGTTAGTTAAAAAGGCTTGAATCTGTTAACAAAACATCTTTGCTAATTTTTAATTTTTCTTTAAAGTCATTTCTTTTGTTTAATTTTGAAAATAGATTTTTTTATAGTAGAAATTGATTTAAAGCCTTGGTAGGTAATAGAGAGTCGTTTAAGGGTGAATTTGAGAGGTATCCAAGGGTAAATTTGATGAGTATCATGCCCTGCCTAGAGTTGTCATATGTGAGGTCTAAACAAAGGAAATGGAAGCATATAAACTTTTAAAAATCCATTAACAGATCCATTTTGTGCATATTCTATAATTATCACTAGCCATGAAATGGCGTCTCGCTTGAGGCATTCTGTCAAACAGTTCATTACCTTTCCTATGCACCATAGTAAAATAGTTTGCATGAATTAGCTATGCCTCCACAAACTTCTAAGCTTGCATACACGTCTACCAAGGCAGTTGTGATTACAACATCTAACAAAATTCCTCTATCTTTTATTACTTTGATGGTTTTCCATACCCTGCTCCAATACTCCCATTTGATGCTCACCATTATATGATGTCCATTATGAATCATTTTGGTGCACCATGTTTAGTATTGCGCCTACCATTTTGCATTTGCATGAGGGTTTCTAAAGCCTTTTCAACAAAACCATTTTGTGCAACTCTTGTTCTATATCTTTCATGAGATGACATCTCTTTGAGCCATTTTTTCAAATAGATCCCATGCATTGTCTTTGCTTCCATATTTTGCATGCATACCTATAAGGAAATTGTGATTGCAACATCTGCAAATATTATTTATGTTATATGCTTTGATAGATACCCATAACCTCTTTAAGCGCTCCATTTTGTGCATCTCTTATAACGATGACAACCATGAGATTCAAGCATTGTGTCAAACTGTCCATATGCCATTCTCAAAGCCTCCATATTGACATGGGCATAAAGTTGGCACAGGAGAAGTGGAAATACATTTAATGCACAACCTTATTCATGAACTATGGGATTATATGTATCTTTCCAATGCAACTTATGCCCTTCCTAAATCTAGTGCATATCTTTGTTCATTTTCCTCATGAAGTCTTTTTGAAGTCATGCCATGTCAATGCTCCCATAATTGCATGAATTTCCTATAACAATGGCATCACATGAGATGCCATTTCTTTGAGGCATTCCACAAAAATAGTTCACAAGCCTTGTCTCTGTTTGTAGGCCACATACAAGGTATTTGTAGTTCCAACATCTGATAAACAAATCACTTTTCATTATACTTTGATGGACATTTATACCTATTCCAAAGCTTCCAAATATGTAGATGTAGAGGTTCTAGGAATTTGACATTACACCTATGAAATTTATTCACTTCAAAGTTTCTAAAACCATTTCAAAGCATGCATTTCTACCAAAGAATTTGCATACCATTTGAATTCCATGAGAATTCATTACCTTGGATTATTCTGTTAGATAGTTCAACACCTTACCCATTCAAAAATTTACAAACTTGTTCACCAAGGCAGTTGTAAATATAACCTCTACAAAAATGTTTTGATGTAAGCCCATATTTTGTTCCATTGCTGCAATTTAGCGTATTCCTAGAGGATGCAGTGCCAAATTCTAAAGGCCTTTCAATAAATTCATTTTTTTCATATTTTTCAATCATAGTATTACAAGAAACCATATTTCTTGAGCTGTTATGTGAGGTGGTCCGCATGCCCTATCTATACTATGTATCTCCCCATGCCTTGTCTCTACCTTCACATTTTCCATGCATGTTTACCAAGATAGTAGTAATTACAACATCCACCAATATCCCATAGTTCTCCTTTGCTTCATGACTTGCATGCCTTCTGTTAGCTCTCAAAAACGCAGGTTTGAACCACGAAAGGTTGCCAAGCTTTCACAACGTTCTAGGGTAACAGACAAGGTCAAAAGATTTGGACCTTCTACTCTTTAGGTGCTACTAGACCTAGGCAGGTGTACCTATATGAATTGGGCAGACTTGACTTATGATCTTCTCTCTTGCAGTGATTTGTCCACGATGGCAGATGGAAGTGGACAAATGAAATAAAATTTGGTATAGATTGTACAACAATATTCCAAACTAAATCCTAATATGCTCAGTTAAAAAATGTAAAGAAAATGAATGAATCTAAATGGTGAAATGCAGAGACTGGTGCCTTATTGGGTATGCGGAGTCAAATGAAATAGAAATGGGTAACCTATTTCTGGAGAACACTCAAATTGTTTGGCATATGTTTTGTTTATAACTTGTATAAACATGCAAGACTATGACTAACAAGTTCTTCTTTAATAATCCAGATGAATTTCCCTAATTACTATGATCAACCAAAAGGATTTAATCTTTTCTTGAAAGAACCAGTCAATTAACCACATAGATACAGCAAATGTGTACTGATAAACTGAATATAAACTTGTTATATCAATTTAAACAACCAGAAAGCATCAATCTTGGAGACAACTTAGTAATACTTTCAATAAATTCAACAGACAATTGACACCAGAAATGAGCTGCAACATCAACTGATTCTCATTAAAAACTCCATTTTGAAAACATGCATCATGGTCTCTGTTCTATGGAAAATTTTATCCAACTGTATATTCTCTACACTATCTACTCTAATCTATCTCATCTCCTCTCTCTCTATCTTTACAATTGAGAATGAACATTTATACACCAGCATCTTAAGAGACACATCGCTTCGCATTCACATGTCGACAAGCATTGTATTCAAGCTTTTGCTAATCATCACTGAAATAGTCGCCGAGACATCCAGTAAGTATGCCGAAGGAAAATGTATCGCCGAAAGTCATCCCTCTGTCCATCGCTGTAATGTTATGCCGTCTCATCGACACATTGAGTCTTGCCGACAGTCGCCCTTCATCATATGTGTTTCGCTGTGATATTTCGATGTCGGGGAGACACTTCACAGATCGTATTTTTTCTTACCGAAAGATATCCCTCCATCTTTTGTGTCGCTGAGACAATTCATCGTCAGGGGGAGGTTTCATAGAGCACCCTGTGTTATACCGATATGGCCCTGTAGTATCCTTCTGGTTGCTGAGACATATGCGCTCTCTCGCCGATGAAACAACATATTGGCGAGACATAAGAATCAGCAAGACTGCAAGACTTCATTCTGAAAGCTATTGATATAATTCCTTTGCACTTTGTCAGCAAGACTAGGGCCATTCGGTAAGACATTATTCCGAGACCTTTTAAGTCTGGCCGATATAGCTCCACATGCACCGGTCATTGAGACATAATGTATTCGGTGAGATCTCACTTCGATGGCTTAACTCCTGCCTATGCGTATCTTTATCATCAGTCGGTAAGACAATTCAAACTCGCCAAGACCTCACCATGAAAACCTTTTTCCATATTGATATGTTTGCTTTATCGCCGGTTGGCAAGACACCACGAATTTTTCGAGACTTCATATCGAATACCTTTTGCTTGGCCGAAGTGTTTTCCTAGACCCTGATAGTCGGTGAGACAAAAAGGTTCGCTATGACATTACTCCGATGAAAGATCCTTCGCCGATATGTGTATCCTTCTGCCGCTAGTCGGTGAAACAATAAGATCTCGCCAAGAGCCCACTTCGAAGAAGACTCTCCTGCCGAAAGATACCTACATTTGAACTCCAATCGCTGTGACATCAAAACGTCTTGCCAATAGGCAACACAGACGTATATCGACAAAAATGTATTATGGGTCAGGGAAACCTTGACAATCTCATGCCGATATAGATCACAAAGTGAAATACTTAGACCTAGATGGATTTCATGGGACTACATGGCCAAATATGGGGAAAATATGCTCGTGATAGGACTTATTTGGAAACTTATGAGTATGAACAACATGTAAAATCATCAGAATTTTACAGTTCTAACAGTGGCTCCATCTGGGGATGAATGGTTTGTAAAATCATTGCAAGAATCTAGATCTTTGGGTGAGCAGACCAGACACAGGATGATGAATCAATGAGCAAAATGAAAATGGACATGAATGCAAAATGGAGATGAACAAAACCCTAAACTATTGTGCATGGAAAAGAATTTTAAAGAGGATCATCAAGAGTTGTCCATGCACTAGCAACCCTTAATCCTCTGTGTTACATCTTCATCCGTTTTGAACTGTTATAGTCTGAAACTCAAACCATAAATGATGGTTCAAGGCCATCCAAAAGAAAGGCCCATACTTTCCTCTGTCAAACACCTGTTTTTGCCTTGAGTTCATTAGATTCTTCCTGAAAATATTCATGTAGTCTTCCTTGTCACTGTTGTTGAAAGTTCTTAGAGAATCACCATGCTTAGTTTGGCCCAAATTCCCTTCATCATTCAGTAATTCAAGTTCTCCATCATTATGGGACAAATTTCTGTTATCCTTAACATACAAAGTACATGCATATTCAATGCAAAATTTCTCATTATCTATCTCACTGTTATGAATTATAAAACATTCTCCCAGCTGTACTAAAATTTCACCATCAGAGTGCTTGTCATGAGAAAAAATTTATGTCATATCAACACTGTTTGAGACAAACAAGTCTGAAACCTTTTGCACCTATTAGGTATCACCATTTGGAAACGACATTGGAATATGACTCATATCCTCAATATCATGCATATATGAACCAATCAATGCTGGACTTCTATCATCCTTGGTATGCAAATAGATGTCTTCTCCACATGAGTTAGAAATTTCAAAATCACATACCTCATCTTGAATGGACACAGGTTTTTGATCAACTTCAAAGTTTTCTCCATCATTTTGAGAAATGCACTGGGAGTCATATGAATCACTACACAAAGAACTTTCACTGTCAAAACAAATGTAAATTGGACACATAACTTCAGAATCATCCTTGTGTACACATCTCTGGTATTCAAGAGTTAGCAAATCTAAAATTTTCTCATTACTGAGTGAATATGTCTCTTCTTCCATATCTTCCATTATTTCTCCCTCTTCATGATCTCCACAAGAGCTGAAAATATCTCCTTGTTGAAAATCAAAATTCACATGACAACCCTCAAACTCTTCCTCATTGTGACATGATACACAATCCCCTTCCATTTCATTTTTCAATTCATCAACATGGCAATTTTCAAGATCATTGTATTTATTCTCTTCACATGTTGACGTACTCTCCTCTTCATCATCAAATGTATCATGGTTCTCATCTATAGTAGGAAGTGTTACCTATTCATTATCAAATGGATCCACATTCTCTATTGCTTCTTCCTCTGGATTACCCCAAGAACTGCAAGAATCATCTTGCTGTAAATCAGAATCCATAGCTTCATCTTCATAATTTGAATATTCATTAGATCCCTCATAACATACACTGCTTTCCCTGTTACAATCTATTATGCAAGAGAGATCTCTTGTATCTTCATCTTTCTCATGCAAGCTATCATATGAACCATATTGACCTGCACATGTCTCATCTTCTATTGGCTGCATTGTTTGATCAATTTCTCTATACTCATTAGAAATACAACTATTGGTTACAACATTGATAGTGTTCTCATACCTCATCCACTCCATGGCATCAATGAATTTATTCACTAGATCAAAGGTACGCTGCTTTTCTGGCCAATAAACTGATTCAGGCTCCCATGCTCTTACAAACTGCTCAACAAACATGGCCCTTGTAGGCCTACAATTAGGAGGTAATTGCATACAGATATTTATCATCCTGTTGTATAAAGAACTTTTATTTTCTCCTTCATGTCTCCTTATGTTGAGAAATGCATCCAAGGGGGAAATTCTGCATCCTGATTCTATGATGGAGTCTTGACCTTGAGTATACACATACTCATCTTCTTCTTCTTCAAATTGTTGATTTTGGCATACATATTGCTGCAAGTTCTGATTTTCTAATAACCCATGCGAAGCCCAATTTGGTGCAAACAGATTTCCATATTTCTCAAGAAATTGATCCTGAAATCCTAAGAGAGAATCAACAAAAGCTATTGGTAAGCTGTTGAACCAATCCCTAGCTTCATGAATGAGTGACATCATGAATAGCCTCATGTGTAAATCCTCATATGGCACATCCAAGTCTTCGATGAAAGCATTGAAACTCCCCAAATGATCTTCAGCAGAAATTGCACTACTCCCTATAAACTTAGGAACCAGACTTCTCCATCTGCTATCCATAGGGTAAGGGTACCATTGAAACCCTGTCAGGTCAAATTGTTCGATCATTGTTATGTATTGATGGGGGGGAGGGTTAGGTGAATGCTAATATTGGTACATAGGGTTATTGTATTGTGTATTATGTTGTGGGATATAATACTGACCATGAGGTGGCTGAATATTTGTATATTGTGTGGGAATATGGGGTGGATGATTTGGTTGTCTGTATTGATTCCCAACTTGATGGTGAGGAACCCTTGGCGGATCAGAAGGCCCTGCACCATGATTACCTTGTTTATGAGGGGGCACATATTTTGGGCAACCAGCTGTCTGAGTAATGTTATTAGCTTTCTGCAATTTGAATTCTCTCAATGATTGTATCATCTGGGCTTTCTCTTGTTCTTCTCTTTCTCTTCTTTGAGATTCAAACCGTGCTTTAACTTCCTCATAAGTTAAAGAGTCATAATCATCTTGAGGATTTTCATGATCAGTAAGCTCACTTTGGTTACCCTCCATTCTTTGTTCGCATTCTAGTTCCCTTTATTGAGATCTTACATTCATGTTTGAACAAATGCAATGTTTCTGTCAGAGTCGCCACTCACTTTTTTTCAAAATTGAGAAAGTATTTGACATTTCTTATTCCCATCGGAGTTTGTACAAAGTTCTTGACTCTATGATTAAGGCCTTGATTCTGAATTGACTCCCCAGCAGAGTCACCAATTTTTTAGCTCTCAAAAACGCAGGTTTGAACCACGAAAGGTTGTCAAGCTTTCACAACGTTTTAGGGTAATAGACAAGGTCAAAAGATTTGGACCTTCTACTCTTCAGGTGCTGCTAGACCTAGGCGGGTGTACCTATATGAATTGGGTATACTTGACTTATGATCTTCTCTCTTGCAGTGATTTGTCCACGATGGTAGATGGAAGTGGACAAATGAAATCAAATTTGGTATAGATTGTACAACAATATTCCAAACTAAATCCTAATATGCTCAGTTAACAGATGTAAAGAAAATGAATGAATCTAAATGGTGAAATGCAGAGACTAGTGCCTTATTGGGTATGCAGAGTCAAATGAAATAGAAATGGGTAACCTATTTCTGGAGAACACTCAAATTGTTTGGCATATGTTTTGTTTATAACTTGTATAAACATGCAAGACTGTGACTACCAAGTTCTTCTTTAATAATCCAGATGAATTTCCCTAATTACTGTGATCAACCAAAAGGATTTAATCTTTTCTTGAAAGAACTAGTCAATTAACCACATAGATACAACAAATGTGTACTAATAAACTGAATATAAACTTGTTATATCAATTTAAACAATCAGAAAGCATCAATCTTGGAGACAACTTAGTAATACTTTCAATAAATTCAACAGACAATTGACACCAGAAATGAGCTACGACATCAACTGATTCTCATTAAAAACTCCATTTTGAAAAAATGCATCATGGTCTCTATTCTATGGAAAATTTTATCCAACTGTATATTCTCTACCCTATCTACTCTAATCTATCTCATCTCCTCTCTCTCTATCTTTACAATTGAGAATGAACATTTATACACCAGCATCTTAAGAGACACATCGCTTCGCATTCACATGTCGGAAAGCATTGTATTCGAGCTTTTGCTAATCATCACTGAAACAGTCGCTGAGACATCCAGTAAGTATGTCGAAGGAAAATGTATCGCCGAAAGTCATCCCTCTGTCCATCGCTGTAATGTTATGTCGTCTCATTGACACATTGAGTCTCGCCGACAGTCGCCCTTCGTCATATGTGTTTCACTGTGATATTTCATGTCGGGGAGACGCTTCATAGATCGTATTTTGTCTTACCGAAAGATATCCCTCCATCTTGTGTGTCGCTGAGACAATTCATCATCGGGGGGAGGTTTCATAGAGCACCCTGTGTCATACCAATATGCCCCGTAGTATCCTTCTGGTCGCTGAGACATATGGGCTCTCTCACCAATGAAACAACATATCGGCGAGACATAAGAATCAGCAAGACTGTAAGACTTCATTCTGAAAGCTATTGATATAATTCCTTTGTGCTTTGTCGGCAAGACCGGGGCCATTCAGTAAGACATTATTCTGAGACCTTTTAAGTCTGGCCGATATAACTCCACATGCACTGGTTGTTGAGACATAATGTATTTGGTGAGATCTCACTTCGATGGCTTAACTCCTACCGATGCGTATCTTTATCCTCGTTCGGTAAGACAATTCAAACTTTCCAAGACCTCACCGCAAAAACCTTTTGTCATATCGATATGTTTGCTTTATCGCCGGTCGACAAGACACCATGAATTCTCCAAGACTTCATATTGAATACCTTTTGCTTAGCCGAAGTGTTTTCCTAGGCCCCGATAGTCGGTGAGACAAAAAGGTTCGCTATGACATTACTCCGATGAAAGATCCTTCGCCGATATGTGTATCCTTCTGCCGCTAGTCGGTGAAACAATAAGATCTAGCCAAGAGCCCACTTCGAAGAAGACTCTCCTGCCGAAAGATACCTGCATGTGAACTCCAATCGCTGTGACATCAAAACATCTTGCTAATAGGCAACACAGACGTATATCGACAAAAATATATTATGGGTCAGGGAAACCTTGACAATCTCATGCCGATATAGATCACAAAGTGAAATACTTAGACCTAGATGGATTTCATGGGACTACATGGCCAAATATGGGGAAAATGTGCTCGTGATAGGACTTATTTGGAAACTTATGAGTATGAACAACATGTAAAATCATCAGAATTTTACAGTTCTAACACCTTCCTTTCAAAACATTTGTAACTGCAACATCTATCAAAATCCCTTCATTTTGCATGTATGGTGTGAGGCTTGATACCTTCCATTGTATTTACTATTTAATTTTTTTTTTTTGAAAACTCTTTAACAAATCTATTTATGTATGTCCTGGAGGCCATGAAGAAATCGCCATCATCCTGCAATGTGTGGTCATGTCATTATATTAACTACTTTTTGGTAATGTCATTATATTAACGAAATGATAGAATTTGACATAAACATAGATAAGCCAGTTATCATATTCTATAACAGAGGAGCAGATTGTGCTTGTCAAGTGTACAGTGTATTTTTTGGGGTATGGAAAATAATTCCTGCGTGTGCAAAAATTAATGTCAACATATATTTTTTCACTCTAGTTTTTATGAAAATAATTAGACTGTATAATCAGAAATTTGTTGCTTGAGAATATTATGATTGAGAAATTCTACTATGTGGCATTAACTAGGAGCAAATTAGCTAGAAATCTTGATTTGCAGCTGTAATAGCTAAAAAGTGTATCTATAATAGAGTAACTTTTCGATATTCCAAGTTAACAGAAATGTTGACGAACTATGGTATGGAATAGTCATCGTAGTTTTTATAAATCAATGGGGAAACTCAAGGAGGACCTGTTGAATCTTTCATTTTACAGGTATAGTAGCAGAATGCCTATGTCAATATGGTGGATCTTCTATGACAATCAAAATTAATTTATCATCTAGATATTTTATTAATAAAACTAAGTAATGATCTTATGTTATTTTCTTTTTATTTCAAACCAAGTCATTTTTTATTTAAATCCATACACTTTTTACTGATATTAAAAAAATATCAAAGTTTCCATCATCAAAAGAAGGAAATAGGATATCACTCCAAGTATCCAAATAAAAATGGCTCGATGAGTCAGTGATGCATGCAAATGGAACTTTTTAGTTTCTAAGAAGAAGCATTAACATTAGGATATCCATATTTGCTTCCATCCATCATCAGCATTAGATAGTTTCAAACTACTTACATATATGAAGGAAATTATCTCTCACGGACTGACATTCACTTTCAATATGGAAACACAAAGGTATTGCTATGGAATTAATTCAGACTAGTACAAGGTGAGAAATGATTTAAATTATTCTCAATGTACCATGAAGCATTTTTAATTTAAATCTAGGTAGTGTGAGGTTAGCATTTTTAATTTAAACATTTTTAAACATCATGGATTAGGTGGGCAATTTAAAAAGTTCAATGCTCATTCTGTTGATTTGGGCCTAAGTCCAAAATGCATTTAGAGTTTATTATTGAAAATATTTTATTTTGTCAATAATTGAGTCTCCTCTCTTTTATTTGTTCATTATATTTTTGTTTGTGTTATTATCTTTTGTATTGCTACACTTTCAATCTTGTAATAAAATGCTTGAGACTAGAAAAGGATGTATAAAATGGGATATCATTTGGACTATTCTTTCTCACTCAGCCCAATGTTTCATAGGGAGCAAGAGAGATTCTAAAATCTCTTTCATTAAATCAACCCTTATCCATTTTTATTTTTCCTTTTGTCATATCCAACCTTACATATCATTGCTATATTCTTAAATAGTCTGAGCTCCTGCATGAAATCTTAATGATCCTTAGTAGCAAGAAATCATAGTTTGTAACATTGGGCTGAAATGAAAATGGCTTGGAAGCATGGGGTTGTAGACTTTGTGGTGCCATTCAAATTGAGGAAATCAATTTTTGGTAAGCTTTTCCTACCTTACAAATATCAGGAACAACTTTCCAAATTTTCTTGATATTGCAACTATGCAAAAATTGTTCCCACATTAAAATCAAAATGGATTAGCAGTTTTATTTTCAATAATCAAGAACAGTAGTATTCAATAATCAAAAATAGTAAAAATGCATCATAAGTGAATTTTGATATAGAAAGTGTAATAATCCTTCCCTATGTTAGGGACGGTAAAAATGAAAAATGATTGTCATATTCATTATTAATTCAGGACTGATAAAATATGTTGATTGATCCCTTAATATAATGTTGATTATATCTAAATGTTTAGCTTGAACTGTATGCCTAGATTGATGACAACTTCCTTATGCTTACCTTCTTTAAGTTCAATAATTATTGTAGAGTGCAGGATCTTAGATTCTTACCTTTTTATCTTTTATGCATGTTTCCTTACATTAATGTACCTACTGATTGGTGGTACTTTATTGTTCTTTGGTGCCTTTCTTAGACACTCCCAATCATTTTTATGTATAACTAATCTGTGGAGTTTTAAATTATATATGAAGGAGGTTGGTAACTGCCCTCTCTCTAGTGCAGTTTCTCTTTGCAATCCTTTGAACTTAGTCATTACAAACGAGGATTTTCATAAGGGTTTCAATAATGTCTATGATAAGGCCCTTGCTAGAGGGCTCCACATGATATTAAAAAAGTAGAGACTTTTTAAATGTATTCAAGACTTTATTATTGTGCATTAAATTGTGCTTTCATCTCTCTCGCATGCTAGCGATCTCATTTCTCTTTTGCTACAATGGTAGGCATGAACACCTTTTTGAAGGAATGGGAGGCAAGTACAATTCACCCTTGGTAGCTAATGCAAGATCTATGTGAGGTTTTGATGAAAGCTTAACAAGAGGTTTAACTTGCCACTTTTGAGTTTAAGACAAGATCATGTATGTTGAATGAAATATAGTTACTTATGACATCATTTTCAAATTATAATGTATTATTTTAATCTTTTCATAGTATCCTTTGGGTACACATCAGTGGATGACTACTATGCTTGATTCTAGCAGCTCTCTCTCTAGGAGACTTCTTTTCTATGCATATAGGTACTTATTTTTCTGACGTTTCACTAATGATGATGTTTTCAGCAACACAATACAATTAGTAGTTTCTACATCTAGTCTTGAGTATTTGAATATGAAATGCATGCCACTTATTATTAATAGACCTTTGTTGCAAGCCGAAAATGATCAAATAGCTCCTTCTTGTGGGCTACCTCGAGAGGATATCAATGTATGTGATATGAATAGATGAGTAGTTTTCTATACTAAAATAATAATAAGTAATTTTCATTTCTTTAGATTATTGAAAACAATTTGGACTTCTTGTGTTCTCTCCTATTCCTAAAGGTATGCAACATATTATTTTAGATGTCAAATTTTTTATATAAGTTTTGTTTGTGTCATAATAAATGCAAGATTTTTTGTTGTATATGAATGGCTTTGGAATAATTAAAGTAATGACCATGTATTGTTCATGTGTGGAATTACATATCAGTTATATGCATAAATATACCAAAGTCAATTTACACATTGAATATTTGATGTGATCAATTCAATACATTGTAGTGTCTCCACACTCACATATTTGTGTGTTCTCTTGTTTGCATTATGGATGTTCTTCAACTTTAGTCTTTGCTTTAACATAGTATGAAAGCTGAAAATTTGATTCCAATGACCATATTGGAGAGCCATTCCCAAACTCCTTTTATTTCATGCTTTCCTTACATACTCATAACTATTGTCTTTTGGAAATTTAGCCTCAGATCTAGAGAAATATCCATATTTGGCTTGAAGTTCCTCATGGTGAGTTGCCTTCTTGGTTCTGCAATGTTCATAGACAATGACAAAGTATCGTAAGCATTTCTTGCAAATTGTTGATGACACTATCATTCTTCTTCACTACCTTCAATATCATTGGCTCTATGGCGTAAGGAATCCCCTTTTAGTTGAGGGGATGTTCTCACAAGTTTATGTGTTGAGATAAGCCATCAAATGTCTTGAGACAATGAAACCAATTGTATTTTTTCTAGGAGATGAATATGGAGGAGCACTTTACCTAGATGCATTTTATTTATTATGAGATATGAAGGAAACATGACTATTGAGATAATTACTTTCAAATGTTGGGGCCTTTATCATCCATTAACTAGATGAAAGTTGTTTATGTCTCTACCTTAAAAAACCTATTACTCTCTTACATTTGGTTCCTTAGGGAACCCCTTATTTTATCCCATTTCAGCCTTTGGTGGTATGAAGAGACCATTAACTTTTGTGTGCAAATGGTGATAGAGCTATGAGGCAATTTTGTCTTCTTGAGAAGCAACCATAGCATCTCAAACCTCTTAGTCTCTCTCTTGACATAGATCACATATTCTCCATTTTTCACAACTCAAACAATAGGGGTGGAATATGCATTATAATCCAAAAAAAATGCCTTGAGAATCATTCACCAATTTAATGGTAGCCAAAATTTGCAGAATATTATGTAGGCTTCAATTTAAAATGATTGACATGCTTCAATGTTGTGGGGTGCATGCTGATTTTTTCATTTGAAGTACTCTATTGTTTATTATGTTATTTGCAGTTCCTTAAGTTTGTTGAGAAGAAAACTTCAATAGTTGTCTACACTTCTAGGAAAGGATCATCAGCTGCTAGTTTAACAGCTTCTGTCATTTGTGACTCCAACATGGTAAATGAACATAGCCATAAGGCTCCAATCAGAAAACTCACCCATACCAATAATAAAATTCGTTCAAATGTATGTAATAGCATACATTTGAACGAATATTTAAAAAAAAAAAACTGTAAGTTTCGTCGCAATTTCGATGAACCTAAACTGACGAAACAATAAAACCTTTGACGAAGTTGCTATACATGCGATGATAGTTTCGTCAAAATTTCAGCGCACCAAAACTAACAAACTACTAAAACCTCTGATGACATTGCTATACATGCGACGAATGTTTGGTGATTGTGCGATGAATGTTTGGTGATTGTTCGTCAAAATTGCAACGAAGTTTGTGTCAATTTTCTGACGAAGTTGCTATACATGCGACAAAAGTTTGGTGATTGTGTGACGAATGTTTGGTGATTGTTTGTCGAAATTATGATGAAGTTTGTGTCAATTTTTTGATGAACACCAATTCCATTTTCTGTGGCGATGACCGACGATGCTGGGTTGTAGTTTCGACAAATAAAAGTTTGTTGTTAAAGTGACGAAATTCAAAACAGTGTTTCGTCAAAATTTCGACAATGTTTTGTCAAATTTCAATAAAAATTCATTGGAATTTGTGGTCAAATTCAGTAGTGAAACCACGAAGAACCTATCTTTACTTGAAAGACTGAACCAGGGCAACCTAAAAGTCTGAGTAATAGGGAAAGGTTGACTTAGCTTAATCCCTAGGCTCTGGTAGTCAGGTCTTGACCATACTAGGTCTACTTCAAGGTATGATGTGATATTGTTGTTAATCTCAAGGGCTCTATGGTTATCTTCAGTTTCTTTAAGAATCATAAGTATCAGATAAAAGCTTTTCAGTTCGAACATTAAAAAAATTCATGAAATCAACAAATTTGCAATAATATTTCATGAATATCAAACAATTTTGCTTTCACTTAAGTAGATTTAGCTTTAAGCATTCAGAAATTTCATAGAAACGAAATATTTTCAATAATATTTCCATTCAGTCATCTCTTTTTTAGAATATTTTCTGAAATTTAACATCTAATCTAAAATAAAGCATCAAAATATTGAAAATAAAATTGCTCCCAGGTATTCTACACACATGCCCCAAGATTTAATCAAATCAAAGAAAACCACTCTATAATTCACCAGATTGGTTCACTGCCAGGCATAAAAATGTGTAAGCTTTTAAAGAAGGGGGGTTTAGTTTGGACATCGAGTAGGCTATGTATGCACCCTTAAACGACACAATACATAGTATTGTTCAGTTGAACAAACAAACCAGCTACAAAAGATACATGAGATAGGTAGCTATTAAATTGGCTTCAATATTGATTAAGTTCTATGTGCATACAAGCTTTTAATATGGAATGATTTAGAAAAAAAGGAAAAAAGAACAAAACTTAAAGAAGTTTTGGCTCTTCCGACATCCAAAAATTTTGAGCTTAACTTAAAAAGAAGTATCCTCTAGCTTTTTATAGAAGCAAGACATAGGTAGGATAAGACAAATACATGAGAGGAAATCCAAGGGATGAATCACATCAAGGCACGTGGAATATGGTGATTGGTAAGAGAATTGCAAATGAAGTCAACAAAGGTCAACCTTCATCTGCACGTTGATTTCCTTTGGGTATTTCATCTTCTTATTATCGCTAGGATAATAACTTGAATCCAGATAGTATGTAGGAACTTTCCCATATATTTAGAACGATTGCTTTATCATCATATTCCTACACTTTAGTTTTTCCTTGGGCTTTCTACTCTCGGGAATGAGCTTCCCAGGAGGTTGGCGCTTTCATTCATTGGATGCATAATACCAAGATCCCCAGTATTCTAATGGCTTAAGCTCCTCCGCATAATTTCCTGGGATGTGTATCTTGATCTAGATATGATTCTATCTGTGATTCAAATTTTCCTAACCATCCATACTCGAACTTTGCATCGCAATCTTCTTCTCCTGCAATCAAAAATTCCACCTATTAAATCCCTTTTAAAACATTTATTAAAATCTCATGTAAATAAAACCATCATTAATTTGTTATCATTATAAATCCATCATAAATAACACGCTTTCAAGAAAATCATATATTCTTGTGTAATTATCTTTTAGACCGGATTACTGGACCATCGGACCTCTTGGATAACCTTAAAGGTTTAGAACTTTACTTTGCATTATTACCCAGTACCTAGTACCCGATATTCAACTTTTACCCATAATTTTCTCAGACCTTGGCTCCCGGACTGGAATGCTTCGCTCAATACTTTGCTTTACCTTTTACATTTATGGCTTTCCCAGTTCCCAGTACCCAGTACCCGGAACACTTGAATTACGAAATAATCTTTCAAAAATATTTCTCTTTTCTTTTCACTTCTGATAATCTTTCCAACTAGCTAGCACCTTCCATAAGTGTTAGTTTTCACTTGGGGTCCCCAAGTCTTACAGTCTTGGGGCGTGTTGTGATACCACACAACTTGCAACCAATAAAACCAAATTTAAACCAAAACTTGGGATTAAATCACCATTTTTAAATTATAAGTTATACATATTTTAAAACAATAACTCTTTACCTTTACCTAGATTCTAACATAAAAATAGTAAAATTTCTTTGAAAATATCTGTGTGTGCTCTGATTAATTCCAGTTTTTGGAACTCAGTGAAAAAATTAGTTCATTGACACTGAACTACATAATTTGGTAATCCTCCAAATCCAACCATGGATAGAGCCTTGCTACCAATCAAGCGTCCATAGCCCCGACAAGGTTATCTCTATATTTCCCCCAAACATAGCTCTACTACCAACCAGGCATCTATAGCCCCAGTAGAGATATTTGGATAGCCCAAAGAGTTGATTTTTTTATCGATATTTCATTGATAGCTCATTTTTCAACTTGCAAGCAATGAAGCCCACTATTAGGTTGAGAATTATAGTGGTAGCGAAGGCTACCTTTTGATTTTTCATTCAATACAAATCCCTTCATCATTTCACTACTTCCCAAAACTCATTTAATAATTCCTTGTCGGTGTGTATTCCCAGCTAAAATTTACCACATTTATGCCAAATCCTAGCTAACTGCAACTCACTATACGTTAGAAGATATGCATAAATTAAAATTTAGCAGTAAACAATTTAATCACCAAATTTAAATCTAAATTTAGAACCATTAGTTACCACCCTTCCAATTGAATTTTATGGAAACTACTAAATACTTGGCTAGCAATTTTGATGTGATGGTGTGGCTTCATTTTCCTTTCCGCTTTGCACACATGGGCACCTTCATGATTAATATGGATTAATAAAACATAATGAAATGACCACCATTAATTTCAAAATCTTTAACTTGCTTGATTCACAATCTTCGTATTGGCCAACTTTGAAGCAAATTGTCGCCAATTGTGTAAGAATTAATTTGATTTAACATTCTACTCTAGAGAAACCCATCTAGTTGCCACCTCACTTATGATTTCCAATGCTTCGATCTAGGAAACTATGTACCACAACTTCGTCATGGTTTTCTATAAATTCTGCACTTTTCTCGAATTCTTCACACCGTTTCTTTTCTTTTCAATTATCATTTTGTATTTTCTGCTCTGCTAATGCTTGCTTGCTTCCAGGTCATGCATACTCCAATTTGCTTGACCTTCTCTCACCACCAGAATGTTTTCATGGGTTGTATCATGACTCAAAGGCTTCACAATGTTTTCTTCATTTGGACTACCAATTTCACTGTGCCAAAATGGTGCTTAGTCCTTGGGGAACAATATGTGGAATCCAGAGCTTACTACCAGTTTTATTCTGACTTGGCTTCTCGCTTTGTAGCATCACTCTTGGACATTGGACTTCTTATTGAAGATGTTCGCTAGACTGCGAATATGATAGTGCATCCTAAATATGTGGAGAATCTGGATACTATTCTATTTGTTGCACACTTGACCATTGGAATCCCCTCTATGGATGATATTCCTCAATTCCTAGAGAACAAGGAAGTAGTTCCACTCCAGTCATTCTTGACTGACCTCCATACCCCTGACTTTGAAGTTCATCAAGAAATTTCCTATGTAGGGTATTTAGCCCTGATGGATGAGGCATCCTAGATTGACTAAATGGCCACTCTTCTCTACAGCTCAGCTCACTCTTTTTGCTTTTTTTATTGTTTACATCAAGAATTTTGATACTTCCATGTATATATGAAATACACACACACACACACACACACATATATATATATATAGCTTTATCGTACATTTTAAAAGTGTGTATTTATTGTGTAAGGTTTTATCATTTTACATTTCATAGCATAGTGTTAAAAATGTTTGAATTAACTCTCATGTGTATGATAAGTTAAGCAGAATTTGCTAATGCGAAGGGCCAAACAAAAAAAAAAGGAAAACAAAACAAAAACAAACCCTACAAAAGCAAACTAACCCTAACTAACCAAAGTTTTACTCTTGTATACACCTAAAATTGAACAAGACATTTAATTAATTAAATAATAGTTATTTAATCAATATTTCAACTACTTATAAATAGATTCTCAATTTATTTATATAGTTCATATCTTCTAATTCTCCAAATCTAAAATCACATTCCTCTAATTTAATTAAATAAACAAATTTCTAAAGTTTGTTTTATTTAATTAATTATCACTAATCCCAAATTTGGAATTCATGCCACCTCACCAAGGTTACATGAAATTAAATAATTCTAATTTTTAATTAGAATTATCTTCAACAAATTTTCAAACACATGGCTTATTCCTCACACACTTCTTCAACAAACTTTCAAACACATGGTCTTTTTCTCACACACTTTATTCCTCCATCCATTTGGCATGTTGTCTTTGGTCAAGGGATTCCTTCATCCATTTGGCATGTTGTCTTTGGTCAAGGGAACATTCTTCTTGATTCTCTCCATCTCCACCGTCCATCCCTCTTGTTTGAATCTAGACCGTTGATCGTTGCCACATCATAAGATACTTGGAAAATCCTATAAATACAACCCTTTGCTATAGTATTTGGCATCCCACATTTGAGTAGAGTTATTATACAGGAATAGCTTTGGAGCATTTGGAGTTTATAGTTAGCATTTTTTAGCATTTTAACAAGTTTACATTGTAGCATCATGTTAACTTAGAATCATGTTTTGCTTTATAGTTGCATTTTAAATCATGTTTTCCTTTATAGTTGCATTTTAAATCATGTTTTTATTTATAGTTGCATTTTAGTTCATCATATCAATGGCCATTTGAGCATATGCAGAATCATTTTAGCTTCTTATCACAAGCATTTGTATCACATAGTTTAACAACATTCTCCATTTATCCATATCTCTATTATCATAGCATCATAGCTTTCATCTCATAGTTTCATGTAAGAACTTAGATTTCTTGCATTTTTGAATAGCATCACGTTTCTCAAGTTGTCATTTTAACAGCCATAGTGCATATGCAAAATCTAAGAGTCAATATGGTTTAATAAATCCATGAGAATAGAGAACAATGGAACGTTTTTAGGAATTTAATCTTGTTTCAATTTGATTTAGTTTTATTGATTAAATCTCTAATATAATACGTTTGATTGGTGTTTGTGTTGATTTACTAAAAATTCCCACATTTCACACACACATAAATTGACACCCATTGTGGGGCTAGACCCCATTTTTAACAATTTTCTAGAAAAAAAAAAATTAGCAGGCTAGACGTAACACTTTAGTGCGACCATGAGTTCTTTTGGTGCATACGACAACTCTTTCAACACATCTGGGGTTTATTTTGTTGCATACGACTTCTGTTTCGACACATACGACAACTCTTTCAACACATCCAGGGTCTATTTCGATGCATACAACATTTCTTTTGACGCATCCAACAAATTTTTTAGTGCATTCAAGGAGTCTTTCAATGCTTTCAGTCAATACTTTAGCACATTCATTACTTCTTTTAGTGCTTTCATTAGTTCTTTTAGCGCATACATGAGTTGTTTTAGAACATAGAGTAGTTGTTTTAGTGCATGGGAATGATATTTTAGCACATTGGATGACTGTTTTAGCACATCTATTTAAATTTGTAAAAATCTTAAAATCTAAGAACTAATTGGTGTTTTCTACTTGCAGGTACTTTTATACGCTGGTCAAAGACAATCTTATCAAACTGCTAATGATTTATGCAGGGGCTAGAGTTATTTAATGCTTTCTTTTGATTAAGATAGGCATCTAGCTTAATTAGAGGGTTAAAGAACACCATTTCTTTTGTGCTTGATGAATGGTATTCATATGCTCTCCCCTTAACTGGGTAACCAAAAATCTAGACCCATTCGCTTTTATTTTGTTTTATCCATAGAGGGCCTACCTTGTGGGAAAAAGTAATCACCCAAGGGAACAACCCAACTGGTAACACGCTATAGCCAAGCGACCTCCAACCAAGATATAAATGTGGGTGCTTGAGGAAAGTTCAAGTATCACGAGGATTGTTCCAACAAGAAGGGCAACAATGGTCTCTTTTCGTATGGATGATCCCCCACAAAAAAATTCCTATACTAGAACCTCTTGTTTAGAAAGCCAAAATCCTTATTTTATTTACTGGCACAAGAACGGTCGTTTTAAATCCATCCCACATATTTGCATCTTTTAGTAGAGATGAGAAGTATGACATGGGAGATACATGGGTATTGATGCTTGGCTACCCCAAGAAGTGAGTGTCATGGAGGGGATCCAGTGGGATCAAGCATATAATCATCTACTAAAAGTAGGCTCAGCTGCAGTAAAATCCAAGTGGGAATCCAGTGAATATTTTCCTACACAACCTTAGGTAGTACATGTTTGATGTGTTTTACCAATGTGTTTTCAAACAAAGCATCACACAATGGAAGTGAAAACCTTGATTCAAAAATCATCCATTTGAACGCTTGATTCTTGCAACTTACAAGCTAGAAACAAAGCAAAATCCATTGTTCAAAAAATTACACCTTTGTAACATTCAGATTCACGGATTAAAAACAAGACAGACTGCCAAAAACATTGAAATTTTCTAGAATAGCACATTTGTCCTCTATTCTAGCACATCTAGACAGCTTTATAGCACGTTTGTGTAGTCTTTTAGCGCATAGAACCTTTGTTTTAGTGCATGCAGTCAATCTTATAGTGCATCTGTGCAATCTTATAGGGAATCCATCTTCTATTATAGCACATGTAGGCATTCTTATAGTGCATTTGTGCAATCTTCCAGCACATTCACTCTCTGTTATAGCGCATCCACTGTATATTTTAGTGCATCAACCCTCTGTTCCAGTGCATGCAATCAATCTTATAACACATCTGTGCAATTTTTTGGCACATCCATCCTTTGTTTTAATGCATCTGTCAAATCTTTTACTGCATCTGGGCTTTGTTTTAGTGCATCCATTAAATGCAAAACTCAAGAGTTAAATTTATCCCCTGTTTCGCAATTTGAGCCAAAATTCAAAATCTTTTTCAATCTAGAATCATTCCTCAGATACCACAGAGTCTAAACTTGTTAAAACTAACCTTGAAAAGTGGAATTCTCCAATCTAAACCTAGATCTAAACATCTCAAAGTGCCTAAATCATCAAACTTATCATATCTTTGATTGTTAAGCCTAGTTTCATCATCAGGATTTATCATCCTTTTATCATGAAATGAAGATGTACAATCAAATTAAACTTAGTCTCATCAATAGAATTTGTTATTCTATTAGACTTAGTTGTAATCCTTGGCACTATTCCAAACAAAGATCAAAGTCTAGTCAAAGTATAACACTTGTATGCCCATCCAAAAAAGATTATAAAAGCATAAACTCAAGGAAAAAGAACAGGAAACACAAAACATTGAAACGCAAAACATTGGAACTCAAAGCATTGAAACTCCAAACATCAAAACTCAAAACATCGAAACTCAAAATAGTGAAACACAAAACACCATGGCTAAAGCTGAAGAAAATCCTTTCCATGGAATCCACAACAATGAAGGGGAATAAATAACTGAGGAAGATATCCAAAATGTTGAACAAGATTCAAATTTCCACAAGTGCTTAGAAAATATTTTTGAAAGAAATGGGGAAAAACACCTCCTTATGCTAGCTAAACAAGGTGTCAAATTGCCTGATGATTTTGATGTGAATCAATTGAAAGCACCTCCCAAAAAGCCTGAAAATGATCCAGAACAAGTGGTTTCCCTAACTCATCAAATGAAGAACCTTCAACAACAAATTCTTGACATGCAAAGGGGAAGCTCAAAATGATACTTGATCCAAGACATTTTTCCATACCCTTTTGATCAAGATATCCATATAATCCCTTTTCCCAAACATTGTGAATTCCCAAAGTATGACAAATACAATGGGAAAATAGATCCAATTGATCATGTGAGGGAATTAAGAACCATGAGTCTTGAATTTTCTCATGAAGAAACTTATTTGATGAGGTTTTTTCCAAGAAGTCTAGGTGGACAATTCCTTGAATGGTTTTCCAAACTCACACCACCACTCAAAACCTTTGAAGAATTGGAAAAAAAATTCATCACTCAATATTCTTATAATATTCAACATGACATAACAATGAAGGACCTTAGCAACTTGAAACAGAAAAAGGGTGAATCGTTCCTTGTGTTTTTGCAAAAATGGAGAAGGTTATTCACAAGATATTCTCGTCCCATACCTGAAAAAGAAAAGATGGAAATATTTATTGATAACCTAAATGACGAGATAAGCTACAGATTGCAATTGCAATGTCCACCCACATTCAAAAAATTGATTGAAAATGGGATTAAAATCGAAGAAGCTTTGGTCAAAAGAGGAGTCATAAAAATTTACAATGACAACACCACATCACACTCCTCTAACAACTACAATAGCAGTGACAAACCAAATTTTTGGCAATGAAACAAGAATGTGGGTAATAATGACGGCACAATTGAAAACCAAAATACAAAACCTGTATTCAACTTGATAGAAATGGCCACCAAAACTAATCAAAACAACAAACCACCCAACAACCAAAACAATAGCCAAAATGTTAACCAAAGAAACAATCAAGGTAATGTGTGATCAAGAACACCATCATATCACACATCCTCCAATCAAAGAAGTCTCACAACTTTGGGACAATTATCAGAATCAGCTTTAAAGGAACTTCTTGAAGCTAAAGTCATAACATTACCAGAGGCAAGAAATTGGGAGCCACAAGTTAAGCCTCCGTGATGGAATGATGCACATTTCTATGACTTTCATCGAAACAAAGGGCATAAAACCAATGGTTGCATGAAATTGACACACTTGATACAAGACTTGATTGACAACAAGACCATATTTGTGGAAGGACTCCAAACAAACAATGATCATGGAGCGTTCAAGAACCCTCTACCCAACTATGAAAAGGGGGAGTCCTCATCATCAAATACCAAGGGAAAAAATGTAAACTATATTTATGACAATACCATTCATTGTGTTGAGGTGGTTGAACGTCAAACCAAAGACATTGAAATCAGGAATCAAAGAAACATTGCTATAACTGAAAATCATCACCACGATATCGACACCACCTCACATCAAATCAATGACCTTGTGCCAATAGATCTGATCACCAATATCGTTGTGATTGACAATCACATTAATGTCATCAAAATTAGAGAGAAACAAGATAATTCACCAATCAATGCAATCACAAGAGGACAAGCCAAGGTAACATTGAAAGGAGCTATCCCTTCCACATCCAAAGCAACTATTATTGTCCCTGCAACTCAATATAACATCGTTGATCAGTTGCAGAAGATACCTGCTCAAATATCCATATTAGAGCTTCTCAAGATTTCACCCGCTCACAAGGAAATCTTAGAACAAGCTCTAGTCGCCACCACGGTACTGAACAATCTGGAAGTTTTCCAATTTCAGACTATGGTGGGACATTTGGCTACACCGCACTGCCTATCATTTTTTTAACATGATGATGTATCCATCACCCATTCGCACAATGCTACTCTCCACATCGAGGTCTTAATCCACAAACACCATGTAAAACATGTTCTAATAGATGGAGTAGCTAGCTTAAATATCTACACTCTAAAACTTGTCCATGCACTCGGATATTTTGAAAATGCTATTGATCCTAGAAGGAAAATCACAATAAAAAAAAATATGATGATGAAGAAAGATCCGCCCAAGGATTAATTGTCCTACCAATTCAAGTAGGAATAGTTGTCAAAGATATAGTATGCCAAGTGTTGGACAAATAATTGACATACAACATACTCTTGGGACGTCTATGGATCCATGAGATGCAAGTTGTACCATCTATATATCACCAGTGTTTGAAATTTCCTTTTAACAAACAAGAGATCACTATTGTTGCTAATTCAAACAACCCCCAATACTGCAACACACTCATAACAACCCAGGAAACTTTTGTGCCACACAACAAGGAAGCTACAACTCCTAGTTCATCCAATAGTGAAAAACAACTAAATACCTTATCAAAGTGGGTGGAGAAAAAGGACCAATCAAAAGATGAGGGTATCAGTGAGTCTACTTCATCAAATCACGAAAGTCAACTCAATGCCTTATCAAAACAGGTTGAAAAGATCCAGTTGAAAGATAAAGGCATGGGGGAATACTCATTTGAGAAATCCTTGTGTTTATCACAACTCTCATCTTCTCCTAAGTCATATGGATAGCCATCAACATCAATACAATAATCATCACAACCAACCACACTCTTTGATGGAAAATTTGCAAGAGAAGGCACCTTAGTGGATGAATCAGAAGACAAGGAGGTTTTGAATTGGTTGTACAAGGATGAAGACCAATCACAAGCATCCACTTCAAATGTACTAATAGAGCAATATGGCAAAGGCAAGACAATCCTGGAAAAGATGGGATATGAGGGAAAAGGTCCTATTGGTAAAAGAAAAGATGGCATCATAGAACCGATACAACCCATCACAATGAATTCTAAGGACAATATGGGACTAGGGTATAGGGAAGAAACAAAAGAAGAAACCAAACAGCAAGTTGTCGAGAGAATCCTTTAATTGAGAGATAGTTTTGAAACAAACTCCAATGAATATGAATGGGATTCCCTCTCTGAAGAGTCTTGTCATGATAAGGAGATTGATGTGGTACAAAATTATACACCAACATGTACGGAGGGATAGAGCTCAAGTTATCAATCACTTGAAATTGGATCATAGAATATCGATGACTCAAGTGAAGACGATCATTCTTCTAGCGAGATAGATACTTCAGAAGAGAGTAACATCTTAGACCTTGATATTTCCATTGGACATTCTGACGACATTGCCATCATGATGCTTACCCCTTCTGACCTTAGCCAATCTAATGATTCCATGCCATTAGTACACCTTGAATTGATTAACTGGGACCAATTTGAGTTGTTTGATCTACCCAACTTTCTAAATGATGACGTCATTGTTAACTTCCTCTGTTTTGATAACCCTAAAACATGTTCCATTATTGAATCTCATAATGGAACTTTAGACAAAGGGGAGAGCCAAATCTTCCAGCTACAAAATGAATACCAAAAGTAGATCTAATGGTGAAAACCATTTAATGGCACTATTAGATCCAGAAAAAGTAAAAACAAAGAGTGTATCTCAAGGTGAAAACCTCTCTGAGGCACTGAGAGATGGAAGATTTGACACTCTCCATGAACACTATCAGGAGAGATCATCAGTGTTGATTGAGCCCAAAAAATCCATCAATGTCGGCACAGTTGAAATATTAAAGACCCTGCATCTAGCGACATCCATGACAGAGGAGGAAAAACCCAGTTTCACTAAATTCTTTGGAGAGAGACAAATCAACTTTGCTTGGTCTTATGCTGACATGCCAAGCATAGATCTAGAACTCATCATGCATCATTTATCACTATCACCTGGCATAAAACCAGTAAAGAAAAAGTTGAGAAAAATGCACCCTCATATCGCCCTCTTGGTCAAAGCCGAATTAAAGAAGCTACTGGACGTGGGATTTATCAGACCTATTGAATATGTCGAGTGGATATCAATATTGTGGTAGTCTCAAAACTAGAAAAAAGCATCAAGATATGTACAAACTTCATGGATCTTAACAAAGCTTTCCCAAAAGATAATTTTACTCTACCTAACATCAACATCATTGTAGACTTTATTGTTGGATGCAAAATTTTATCACTTATGGATGGATTTTTAGGGTATAAACATATAAAGATAGCACCTGAAGATCAAGACAAAACAACCTTCACATGTTCTTGGGGCACTTTCTGCTAGAATGTAATGCCTTTTGGGTTGAAAAATGGTGGAGCAACATATCAGAGAGCAATGACCACCATCTTCCATGACATGATGCACACTTTTATGGAAGACTATGTAGATGACTTATTGGAAAAATCATTCACTAGAGAGGGACATATAGAAATTTTAGACAAGATCTTCACTAGACTAGAGAAATTCAATGTGAGGTTGAACCCCAAGAAATGTGTATTCGGCGTAACATCAGCTAAGCTTTTTGGGTATATTGTATTGGATAAAGTTATTAAGGTGGATCCTACAAAATTTAAAGCCATCATGGAGATGCCTCCTCCTAAAAACATCAGTCAACTCGGATCTTTGCAAGGAAGATTTCAATCCATCAGGAGGTTCATCGTGCAACTGGCTAACAAAACTCACCCTTTCAACCACTTACTACACAAGAATGTCTCTTTCAAGTGGGATGAGAAATGTGAAGCAACCTTCAATCAACTCAAGCATTATCTGATGTCACCACCAATACTAGTACCACCAACTGAAGGAAAGTCGTTGATACTCTACATTGCAACAACTAAGATATCTTTGGGAGGTTTATTGGCACAGGAAGATTATGTAGGAAAGGAAAGGGAAACTTATTATATCAGCAGGACCTTGAATGGTTATGATCAATTACACCATCATTGAGAAAGCCTATTTGGCAGTAGTATTTTCCACCCAACAACTCAGACATTACATGCTAACTCACACTATAAAACTCATCGCTAAAATTGATCTATTAAAGTACTTACTCAACAAAGCTGCCCTAACAGGAAGACTAGACAAGTGGGTCATGATATTGATTGAGTTTGACATCCATTACATGGATATAAAATCCATCAAGGGTCAAGCCATAGCAGATCAACTAGTTGAAGCACCACTGCAAGACAATCATCCAATGAATATTGAATTTCCAGATGTTGATGTCCTTACAATATCTACACAACAATGGATGTTGTACTTTGATGGCTCTTATACACAACATGGATCAGGCGTAGGATCTTGTTTGTCTTGCCACAAGGACATACCATTCCAAAATCCTACAGACTGATGTTTCCTTGCACCAATAACACAGCCAAATATGAAGCATTGATCATTGGAATCAAAGTAGCAGTTGAGTGGAAGATCACAAAGTTATATGTCTATGGTGATTCTCAAATAGTCATTAACCAAGTAAATGGTGATTAGAACATAAAAGATGACAAATTAATGCCATATAAAAGAATGGTTGATGACTTCAAAAATTACTTTGTGGAGATAAAATTTGAGCAGATTCCTATAGGCGACAACAAAGTTGTTGATGTCATGGCTACCATTGCTTCTCTCTTATAGATTTCTAAGAAACAAGCTTGTTATGAGTTCATGGTGGAAAATTTTTTCAACTCATCCTATGACAACCCTGAAGCCCAAGTCATCTACCATCTA
Organism: Sequoia sempervirens; assembly: GCA_007258455.2. Taxonomy (NCBI): domain Eukaryota; kingdom Viridiplantae; phylum Streptophyta; class Pinopsida; order Cupressales; family Cupressaceae; genus Sequoia; species Sequoia sempervirens. Next base: position 40,727 of record VDFB02258434.1, read on the forward strand.
GCTAAGGTTGATGCTTCTACCTACAAGAAAATCTACACCTATCTGAAAGACAATACCCTCCCACCTGATTTATCCCAAAACCAAAAATGAAATTTCATCTAACAAGTAGCTTGACACACCCTAATAGCTGATGTGCTTTATTCACGAGGTCTTGATGGTACTCTCCTTCAGTTTCTAGAGCTTAACGAAGCTAAAACCGCTTTACGTGAGGTCCATGATGGTATTTGTGGCACACATTCAAGTGGTCTAACTTTAGCTAAGAAACTCCTACGTTTGGGGTATTATTGGCCAAATATGGAGGAGTCATTCCAATATGTCAAAAGGTGCACAAAATGTCAAATCTATAGAAACTTGATACATGTAACGGCACAAGAGTTGCAACCTTTCACATCAACATGGCCTTTTTGTTAGTGGGGATTGGACCTCATAGGAAAGATTCATCCATCTTCATCCAATGGACACAAGTTTATCATCACATCCATGAAATAATTCACAAAGTGGATTGAAGTGGTTCCCCTAACCACCATCACAAGAAATCAAATCTCATCATTCATCATAAACTATATCATCTGTTTGTATGGCATCCCTCAATCCATTATCATAGACAACAACAGACCATTCAAAAATTAGGATGTCCAAGAACTCTATGACAGGTTCCATATACATTATTGGTTTTCTACACCATACTATCCCTAAGGAAACAGCCAAGAAAAGGCCTCAAACAAGACTATCCTAAAAATCTTGAAGAAAACCATCAACGAGGTTGGACGTGATTGGCATGTTCAACTAAACCTTGCTTTATGGGCTTACAGAAATAGTATCCACACCCCAAAAAGAGAAACACCATATGCCCTAGTCTATGGATCCAAGGCCATTCTACCTATTGAGGTTGAGCTACCATCAGTCCAAGTGTCACTAAAAGGGATCATTTCAGATGAGGATTATAGAGTGTCTAGGTTATAGGAATTGGAACTATTGGATGAGTGTCATCAACATGCAGTGGATCACCTAAAAGCCTATCAGTAGAGGATATCTAGAAGTTACAATCACAGAGTAAAGCCTAGAACATTTCAGGTGGGTGATTTAGTCTTGAAAGAAAATCCCTATAACCAATAAGACAGAGAGAAGAAGGGGAAATTTGAACCCAACTGGCTAGGTCCCTTTGTTATTGTGTCATTCTTTGGATCAGGAGCATATCAGTTGTCCACAGCGGAAGGGGATTTGTTTGATGAACCCTTCAACACCTTGCATCTCAAAAGGTTCTACACCTAAATCATCCAGTGCATCGGAAGGAGTCCTGAAAAATACAAAAAACATTAGAAAATGTCCTGAAAAAAATGGTTGCCTTGATGAAAACCTGACAAATAGGCGTCTTCGTAACAACAAAAAAATTAAAAAAATTAAAAAAATCCGAAAAAAGAGAAAAAAGAGAAAAATACAAAAAAATTGAAAAATCATTAAAAAAAAATCATAAAATTTGAAAAAGTGCAATAAAAACAAGTAGTGAAAACCTGGCAACAAGAACTATTTGTGATAGGTTAGATTTTCTATCTATTTCAACATGTTGACCATTCACTTTTTCCATCTATCTGCCTATCATTGGAAAGATTCATGTACATATCTTGGCATCACAATCATGTCTCGCCCTAGACTAGGGGCAATAAACTTTGAGCTTGAACCAACAGACAAATAGCAATAGTACAACACAACCCAAAACAATGATCATAGTGCAACTCAACACTGAACATCAATCATACAAACATGAACACATCAACCATCCATATCAAACAACCAAATCAATCAAACCAAAAGCACACTTCAAATGGATGATTGTTCTTCTAAATCATGGATTTATCACTATGGTATGAATGTTCAACCATTGAACTTTCCTTTTTGTTATCATATCTTTGGAGCAACTCAATGATGTATTGAGCTAGAGAAGCCAGGAAGGAGTATGATTTTTCTTTGTCTATTGTCTATGAGTTGATCATTATTACTATGCAAATTGTCGTGAGATGTGCTCTACAAAGTATCACTAATGACATTTTGAATTTTCATAGGAAAACGGTTAACTCTTATCTGTTTACACAAGAAATACTCAGGTCATCTTGGTTTAATTATACTTAGATGCTTGTGTTAACTTGCAATATCAAAAAAACATGGAATTAGTACTCAAGTCATCATGGTCTAAATATACCATCAATGTGTGTACTCACTTTCAACATTTTAAAGGCTCAATGATGATAAAAAGTACAAAAAATTAGTTGTTATGAATGACAACATCTACATATTAGATATGCATGGTTAAGTTAGATTGCATCCATGTTAGCTTGCATCTGTTTCTATAGGGTTTCTAAAGCTGCAACAATTTCGTAATGATGTTATCTCTAACACTAAAGGATTGAGTACACTTGACATTACCAAAAACACATCATTCTCATATAGAAAACACATCAGTTGCATCATCATTTGCATACATTAGAAAACATTATCACATCATTCATCCATCCATGCATCACATCATAATATTTGCATCAAAAAACACAAAAATATGTGCATCGCATCTTATTTACATAATCAAAATCATTTCATATAGTTGCATTAAGAAAGTGATCCACTAAGCTTAAATGACGGAGTCTCTTCAGATTTCCAAGAAAGTTGGGAAATATGTCAGGTTCTGTGAATCTCAACTTAAATTAACCGACGACAACCTTCCCACAGCTCTTGGAAGTTGGATAGATTCACTCATTTAAGCTTAAGACCCTAGAGGTTTTGAAGTCTTGCAAACTTGGTTAAGAATAATCATTTGCATCACATAATCATAATTCATCTTACAAAACATCATCCATATGTCATCCCATCATCATTACATCCATACATAACCAGTATAAACATCACATATCATCACACATCAATTACATAATCAAAATCCATCTCACATAGCATAGGCATCACCCATAAAGCATATAGAATCATTAATAATGCATTATCATATCATCATTACATATCATCACACATCATTTACATAATCAAATCCATCTCACATAGCATAAAACATCATTTGCATAAATCCATAAAGCATATAGAGTCATTAATCATATCATCATTGCATAAATCACATAATCATCATGATCGTCATCATATGAACATCATAAACACATAGAACTAGGTACCATCACATTATCATACATTCATCCATTCATTGCATCATCTATTTGCATGAGAAAAGTACAAAAACATTATTTGCATCACATTACATGGGCATAATAAAATACATCATATAGGCATTATTCATAAAGCATCGTAGAATCATAACACATCAGTTGCATCATCATTTGCATCCATATCATATCATATCATCATCATATAGAACATCACATAGCATATATAAAATAGAAAATGCATCCATCACAATCATCATGATCCATTATCATCAAATAGAAATTAAATGCATCCATCATAATCATCATGATCATCACCATATAAACATCATATAAACACATAGATCATAATCATCGTCACATATCATATAACCTCAAAATCATAATGTCAAAGTGTACAAAGATATTCAAATGTATAAGGAGATACATTAATATCAAAAATGGCAGTGTATCGTAATGTCTAAAATCAATAGGTACATCATCAATGTCTCAAATGCATCAGTATATACATCTCCAAAGTACATCAGAAAATCACAAATCGAAGCTATGTCGTGCTCCCCCCAGACAGTGTTGGAATCACAGGACCAATACCTCCCCCACCAAATAGACTAATACCTCCTCCACTTGATGGACCTACACCAGGATCTCTCTTGTCTCTAGGAAGCAGTTGCATAACACCCATGCTAACAGTACGAGACTTGGACCTGCCTGACCGAGACTGTGCAAACCTCTCCCGCCACTCTGGAGGAACCGCATCATGATATCGAACTCTATAGAACTCGACCTCCTATGCGGTACAACGAATCTCTCTGAAATAATCTATAGACCTGGAAATCGTTGTAGCCTACTGTAGTCTCTCAGTAAAGCCCTCACCCTGCTCCACCCACCATCTTAGGGAATCCCTCGTAGTAGTCAAAATGTCAATCTACCCCTACATCTATACCTGTCCCTAACCTTGAGCCTAGACCTAGGCAAGCTAAGCCTGTACCTATTGAACTTGTTGTCTAGCAGCATCCCTCTCGGTCGTCAATATCTGAACTTGCCCCTAGACCTATGCTAGTAGAGCCTGAATCTCTCAAGTTGACCCTATAAAGTCTCAACCTGTACCTGAAGTGCAACAATTTGTGTCTGTTGTTGCGGCAAGGGTAACCGAACCTCCATATGTCGCCTCTTGTGAGGCACTCTCAACTCACCAACATCTAGCCCTGGTCCTCCTCCACCCTCATCTCCTCCCCCATCACTCTCATCACTATCGCTGTCATCACTACTATCCTCCTCTAACTCCTCCTTCTCCTCCACCTCCCCTCTTTGCTGCCTCTGCCCATAACCTACTGCCCTCCCCTCCTCCTCTAACAATGGTGTTGGATCATCTAGGATGGTGATCCATGGGAATGGATGCAGTAACATGTACTGAGCATACTCCTTTGATATCAGAGCATCTTTGATATCTGGATGAACATCCCAAGGGATGACCTGTAAACCCTAGAAATGTTGAACTGCTACATCATAAGACAAAATAGGTCCCCACTCTGTAGCATCCTGTCGTCATCATGCATAATGGGCCACTCCCTAGTCATGCCCTGGACCCTGCCATACTGTCTCAGTACTCTCAGCAATAAAAATCTCTCAATGATAAAATGGGTCTAGTCAATCAGATAAATCGAATGACACAAAAATGGCATCTCTGTGATATCCTCGGGCCACTACTCACAATCAAGATATGATCGCCATACCACTTACTCTAGATCATCCAGTGTCCTCCTCCAGTACTCTAGTTTTCCCAGCATAGGCTGAGCAAGTCAACTGGCATAAAGGTGTACATATGGCCTCATGGCAGGTCGCTGTCTATCTCCAACTAGTCGTGCAACTGATATATTCTCCCAAGCCAGACCTGAAGCAATGTGACTCTCACTGATAAACTAGCCCCTCGAAGGTAGACCACCTAGTGTAGATCATGGTAAATATGAGAAAGCATACATCAACCCCATGCATATCGAGTGCCATGAGAAATCATGCTCTCCAAAATCTACCCCCATCCAACTGACAATCCCTTTGACCTACGATTAGGACAAAGGAACCCTCCAATAAATCTGGAAAGAACAAAAGGAAAAGTAGCGTAAGCATCAACCATATCCCTACAGGGAATCTCGTAGCTGCATATATGCTCATCCTCAAACACTCTATGCAATGCATCAATCCCACCTTGCTCCTGTGAATCATATAGTACAAGCTCTCCAACCATAGGTATCTATAGAATCCAATAGACATCCTTTGGAGTAACTATGATCTCACTAGTGGGAAAATGGAAGTTGTTATGCTCACTATGCCACCTCTCTACTAAGGCTATCAACAAACCCCTATTGATCCTAATCTGGGGCATATCAATAAGAGATGACAAACTACATCATGCAATGAAGGCTACCTCAGGTGGCATCAGGTGTCGAATTAAATCCCATGTCCTCAAGAAACACACTCTAATATGTAGACTTGTCAGCAGCTCCTATCATCACAAAATATCGGAAATCATCTAATTAATCAACAAATCAATCAATCAAAATCACAAATCAATCAATCAGCCTATCAATCTAATCAGCTCTGGTGAGACTTTGATCAAATCTCATGAGCATCTAATCAATCACTTTTAACCTCTCCTATCATGAGGTTTATCAATCAATCAATTCAACCTCGCCTATCATGAGGTTCATCAATCATTCAACCTCACCTATCATGAGGTTTATCAATCGATCAATTCAACCTCGCATATCATGAGGTTCATCAATCATGCAACCTTGCCTATCATGAGGTTTATCAATCAATCAATGCACCTCGCCTATCATGAGGTCCATCAATCAATCAAACTATAATTGATCCTCACCTATCATGAGGTCAATTATCATCATCCTATCATTGAATCTCACCTATTATGAGATCAATGGACATCTAATCTATCAACAATCATCAATCATCGTCAAATCAAAGGTTGACGCAATCAAACATCATCGACACCAAGGAGTCTAATCAAGAAAATCATCAATCTAGTATAAAACTTCACAAATGTGCTAGAATATTCTTTCTATGCGTTGAAAAACCCTATGTGCTAGAAAAATTCATCAATGCGCTAGAACAGAGGTTCTATGTGTCAAACTATCATATGCACCATTTCATTTGATTTATGCATCGAAATAGGGTCTCGATGCGTCAATTCACCCTATGCACTAGTTCATCTCATCAATGTGCTACCTCATTCCACCTAAGCGCTAAAGGATCCTATGCACCACAACAGTTATCGGATGCACTACTTCGGAAAACCTATGTGCTAGTTCATTTATCCTATGTGCTAAAATTTTAATCCTATGTGCTAAGTTTATAGATGCGCTAGAACAGTTGTTCTATGCACTATTGTGGTCTATTTATGCGCTAAACTAAATGAACCGAATTCAAAAACGTAAAAACAAGCAAGAAAATGAAATTGCACAAAGTACAAGGAAATTTTTGAGGTACATACCAAAGGATCGTACGTCATCGGTTGGTTGTGATGCCTGATCTGCTCAAATTGATGTGTGTGGTAGGGGATCACCATTCTACTCCAAATTGCTAAATCACTCACTCACTCTCAATTTTTCAAATCACAAATGCACAAATGAACTTTCTAAACCAACTTTTTAACCTTTTAAGGTTAATTAAGAGGGATTTTTATGGGGATGTTTATTTTATTTTCAAAGGGGCTTTAATTCATCAAATCATCATCTAGTGGCTTCAACATCATTTTTTGGGAGATAAATCATTTCTGAATCACAAAATTTTGAGATCATCATCAAATCATTGAAAAATCATCAAAATTTTCAAAATTTTAAAAAAATCCTAAAAATTCAAAAATTCACCAATTTATCTCCCAAGGGGGCATATATCTGTCATCACCTAGAAATCAACGTCTAGGGCATCGAATTTTTTTTTTTTGACATCAACAGCGAATTTTTCTTTGAAGCAACATGTAAACACATTACTTCAAAGAGGGGAAACATGTATACACCTAAAATCGTTCAGGACATTTAATTAATTAAATACTAGTTATTTAATTATTATTTCAACTACTTATAAATAAATTCTCAATTTATTTATATAGTTCATATCTTCTAATTCTCCAAATCTAAAATCACATTCCTCTAATTTAATTAAATAAACAAATTTCTAAAGTTTGTTTTATTTAATTAATTCTCACTAATCCCAAATTTGGAATTCAAGCACATGTCTACAACTTTTCATGCCACCTCACCAAGGTCGCATGAAATTAAATAATTCTAATTTTTAATTAGAATTATCATCAAAAAAAATTCAAACACATGGCTTATTCCTCACACACTTCAACAAAATTTCAAACACATGGTCTTTTTCTCACACTTTATTCCTCCATCCATTTGGCATGTTGTCTTTGGTCAAGGGAACATTCTTCTTGATTCTCTCCATCTCCACCGTTCATCCCTCTTGTCTGAATTTGGACCGTCAATCGTTGCCACATCACAAGATGCTTGGAAAATCCTATAAATACAACCCTTTGCTATAGTATTTGGCATCCCACATTTGAGTAGAGTTATTATACAAGAATAGCTTTGGAGCATTGGAGCATTTGGAGTTTATAGTTAGCATTGTTTATCATTTTAACAAGTTTTCATTGTAGCATCATGTTAACTTAGAATCATGTTTTGCTTTATAGTTGCATTTTAAATCATGTTTTGCTTTATAGTTGCATTTTAAATCATGTTTTTCTTTATAGTTGAATTTTAGTTCATTATATCAATGGTCATTTGAGCATATGTAGAATCATTTTAGCTTCTTATCACAAGCATTTATATCACATAGTTTAACAACATTCTCCATTTATCCATATCTCCATTATCATAGCATCATAGCTTTTATCTCATAGTTTCATGTAGGAACTTAGATTTCTTGTATTTTTTAATAGCATCTCGGTTCTCACGTTGTCATTTTAACAACCATAGTGCATATACAAAATCTGAGAGCCAATATGGTTTAATAAATCATTGAGAATAGAGAACAATGGAACGTTTTTAGGAATTTAATCTTGTTTCAATTTGATTCAGTTTTATTGATTAAATCTCTTATATAATATGTCTCATTGGTGTTTGTGTTGATTTACTAACTCCCCCACATTTCACACACACAACTCTAACAAACAACTAACCCTAACAAAGCAATTCATTTTAATCTCAATAACTATTTTCATTGTTGTTTGGTACGAATTACAGTAGATTTATCCTTGAATTCACTAGAATAAATTTCAAATGTCCTACTGTAACAATGAATTACTTTAAAAAAAAATTGTTTAATAAACGTAAATTCAAAGGCATACTTACCAATAAATTGGCTCACATTTATGAAAATGACCCCATTAAAGGTCAATTGCACATACTTTCACTGATTCATCAATACCCTACCTTCTTTCAATCCCGGTTCATGGTTTTCTTCTTTACTCTATTCAGTTCCATGAACGGTTGTGTCCATTTCTTGATTTTCTTCTCCTCCAAATTTTTTTTTGTCTTTGGCCCTATCTTCACTTTGAACTTTGTTAGACCAAGTGATATCACAATTTATATTGTTATCAGAGAGAGAAAAAGTAAAAAATTGATACTCTTTATCTTGCATGAAATCAAGAAAATTTCCCTTTTTAGCTTGTGAATTTTTAGTTTGGAACGAAAAACACACGTCTCCCACTCGATTTTCCCACTTTTTCTCTTCACTAACATTTTCCACGTGTGAAGAGCATGATGACTCATCAATGTCATTTCTTCATTTTTAGTGCAATATTTTCAAGTCTCGACATTCTCACCTGTCTTCCTACAAAACCTTAAGATTTTCTTCATAACAATTGCAGTTAACAAACCATTTCGATATATCAGTTAATTTTTTAACATTTTCAGTTCCACTAGGGTTATACTATTTTTTCAAAATTCAAAATATTTCCCATTAACAATCCCTTTCTTTTAGTAGTTAAAAATTCTTCCACTAACGGAATCACCTTATACGTAGCCAAAATTAACCTAGTTAAAAATATTTCACAATCAAGTTCACCGTGATTAGTTGTATCATGAATTCTACACTCGGTGACCCTACCAAAGGTGAATAAACTCAAAGGATATAATCTCTGGTTAATAATTTTTTGGAGTTTTTCAACTTCCATTTTTGAAATACTGGTTTGCATAGACTTTCATCTTACAAGCTACTTTAAACCCGAAACCAATACAGATTCCTAAAAAAAAACCTGAAGGGAGACATATAAAAATAAAAGTGAGGTCCTCCTTCTAGTGTCGGTTCCTATCGATGATGATGTTAGTCACAACAACTATGTAGATAAAATCCTCATAGACAAACCGTGAAGAACCTATCTTTACTTGAAAGACTGAACTAGGGCAACCTAAAAGTTCGAGTAATAGGGAAAGGTTGACTTAGCTTAATCCCAAGGCTCTACTAGTCAGGTCTTGACCATACTAGGTTCACTTTAGGGTATGATGTGATATTGTTGTTAATATCAAGGGCTATATGGTTATCTTTGGTTTCTTTAAGAATCATAAGTATCAGATAAAAGCTTTTTAGTTTGAACATTAAACAAATTCATGAAATCAACATATTTGCAATAATATTTCATGAATATCAAACAATTTTTCTTTCACTTAAGTAGATTTAGCTTTAAGCATTCAGAAATTTCATAGAAATGAAATATTTTGAATAATATTTCCATTCATTCATCTCTTTTTTAGAACATTTTCTAAAATTTAACATCTAATCTAAAATAAAGCATCAAAATACTGAAAATAAAATTTCCCCCAGGTATTCTCTGCGCATACCCCAAGATTTAATCAAATCAAAGAAAATTGCTCTATACTTCACCAGATTGCTCCACAACTAGGCATAAAACAGTGCAAGCTTTTAAAGAAGGGGGTTTAGTTTGGACATTGAGTAGGTTTTGTATGCACCCTCAAACAGCGCATCACATAGTCTTATTGGGTTGAACTAACAAACCAGCTACAAAAGATACATGAGATAGGTAGCTATAAAATTGGCTTCGATATTGATTAAGCTTTATGTGCATACAATTTTTTAATCTAGAAAGATTTAGAAAATAGGAAAAAAGAAAAAAACTTAAAGAATTTTTGGCTCTTCCAACATCCACAAGTTTTGAACTTAACTTAAAAACAAGTATGCCCTGGCCTTTTATAGAAGCAAGACACAAGTAGGATAAGACAAATACATGAGAGGAAATCCAAGGGACGAATCACATCAAGGCACGTGGAATATGGTGACTAGTAAGAGAATTGCAAACGAAGTCAATGAAGGTCAACCGTCATTTGCATGTTGATGTCCTTCAGGTGTTTCATCTTCTTATTATCACTAGGATAATAACTTGAATCCGGATAGTATGTAGGAAATTTCTCATATATTCAGAATGATTGCTTTATCATTTGGTTCATACACTTTGGTTCTGCCTCGGTCTTTCTACTCTTGAGAATGAGCTTCCTCAGAGGTTGGCGCTTTCCTTCACCAGATGCGTAATACCGAAATCCCTAGTATTCCAATGACTCAAGCTCCTCCTTTGCATAATTTCCCAAGATGTGTAGCCCAATCTGGATATGATTCTATCCGTGATTCAAATTTTCTTGACCGTCCATACCTGAAATTTGCATCACAATTTGCTTCTCCTGCAATCATAAATTCCACCTATTAAATCCCTTTTAAAATATTTATAAAAATCTCATGTAGATAAAACCATCATTAATTCGTTATCATTATAAATCCATCATAAATAACATGTTTTCAAGAAAATCATATATTCTCGCATAATTATCTTTTAGATTAGATTACTAGACCATCAGACCTCTTGGATAACCTTAAAATTTAAAAACTTTACTTTGCATTATTACCCAGTACTCGATACTCGGTTTCCAGCTTTTACCCATAGTTTCCCCATACCTTGGCTTTTACTTGAATTTCCATATTTACCAGACCTTGGCTCCTAGATTGGAATTATTTTCTCAATACTTTGCTTTACCTTTTACATTTCTAGATTTCCCGGCTCCCAGTACCCAATACCCAGAACACTTGAATTACGAATTACTCTTTCAAAAATCTTTCTCTTTGCTTTTCACTTCCAATAATCTTTCCAACTATCCAACACTTTTCATAAGCATTAGTTTTCATTTAGGGTCCTCAATTCTTACAATCTTTCGACGTGTTGTGAGACCACACAACAATAATGAGAAATATTATCAATTAGGTGGCTTGTTTTATTCATCACTTCCACGATATTGAATAAGGAATCAAAATTGGGTATTACTGTTGTATGAAAACAAACTGGATTATTATTCATAGTCACCACTACTTAAGGTGCTATGTATAAAATTGAATAGGATATAGCACATTGTTTCATTGGAAAGATATGTTTTAAAATAGGGGTTATTCGATCTACATGTAGCCTTTTTATTACAAGGTTGTCTCTAATTGGGAGTGTATTTCTCTATGGTGGACATCATTCCTCACTATCATGGGACTTGTAAATTTTCCAAGAAATGATACTATTTGAATCTTCAAGTGTTGAGGATGTGAGTCTTTCATAGCATGTGGATAAGTATAAGTAATGAGTTGAATACCAATGGCCTGCTACATCTATGGTTTTTCTAAGATCTGCATAGTAAAGAGAAGCATCAAACTCCAGTACTAAACATTCATATGTGATTTTCTATGCTTCAAAATTCAAGGTTGGGATTTTATATGCTCATTATTTGTGTTCATGATATTTAGTTGATGAAATATGTTACTAATGTTATTATATTTGGGAATGTTCGTTACAGTTCTAGAAAAAATATTGTTTCTATAATTCTATATTAAATTTAAAAACAAACTGAATACTTATTTCATTACCAAAAACACAACAATCTATGGACATGAGTGTGGGGGTTTAATTTTTTTCATTTGGGGTAGCATACTTCAGTGGTATTAGAGCAAAACATTGTCTTTCCAACATGTGCTTAATGTATTTCTTGTTAGTTCAATCCTTCCATGAGTGCTAGAGAGTAGAGATATTTCAATAGAGAGCAGAGAAAAAATCAATGGTAACCCCCTCAAGTGCTTGAGGGAGAAACTACATCAGGAATCCTTGGTATTCATCAAAATTCACCTACAGGAAATGGTACAGGTAATATTGATATATTTGTAGAAGCAGAAACAAGTATGGGTGAAAGAGACAGGGATAACAGGGGTCATGAGAGACCAAGTACCTGTGACATGCTTAATGATATGATGAGAGGGCAGAAAGAGTTTCAACAAGGGTTACAATATACCTTGGCACAAATGGAATCCCTATTGACACAACATTTGATAGGAAACAATAGCAATAACAATGGAAACAATGGTGGGAATAATGCTAATGGTAGGAATGAGGGTAATGAAGATGGATCAGTCAACAATAGGACTATTAACCAGCATAATGTGGCTAGTAAAGTGAACACTAGACCTTTGATGCCTCATTTTCTTCCAAGGATAACCCTCTAATTGAAGTGGAACCTACACAAATGGAGCTCCAAGACCAATTACTACAAGATTGGAGAAAATTAGACATAGAATTCCAAGCTAAGATGTCTTTTCATGATTATGTGGATGTTAGGTTGAGACATAGACCACATAGGGGTGAGAGATTTCATAATCATGATTTGTAAAGGGAATTTAGCAAGTTAACCATTCCTTATTTCAATGGTTCTAAGAAAACTACAGCAAGGGCACGGGTACAAAAACTTGATACATACTTTTAGCTCAACCCAATGCCTGAAGATGAAACCATCAAGTATGTTGTGATACATCTAGATCTAGGAATGCACATAAGTGGTGGCACCAGAGAATGGTGACTTTGGTCCATGATCAAATTGATTCTTATGTCATTTTCATGGAGAGGTTGATTGATAGGTTTGATAAGAAGGATCCTAGACTCCATTTTAAGGAGTTAGCTCAACTTAAGCAATGGGGTTCAGTGGACACCTATATTGCATGTTTTTAGAGACTCTCAGTGTTGGTAACAAATATTTTAGAGAGGAGGTTAATTTTTTTATTCATGGATGGTTTAGCAAAACCCTTAAGAGGTTGGATAAAAGCTCTTAGTCCACCCACAATACAAGAGGAAATTAAGAAAGCAAGTGATATGGAGTCATCTACTTCAAAGGGTAAATTTCAATCCAAAGGTTTTTCATCTAAGAAGGAAAAAGAAAAAATATATTCAAAGGGAATCCAATTAGTCAAAAAACATGCCTCCAAGATTAGATACTGAGCAACTTAATGACCTCGGAAGGAAACATCTGTGTTTCCATTGTAGGGAACCATGGGACAAAACAAATAGAATAATTTTCATCTCATGAATCAATCTCAAAAAATTTAGACCAGCAAGCTAGTGCAAAAGGAAGTGGTAGTGAGAGTTCATTGATGAGTTTGAAAAGGAGCAAGGGGACAATGGGGTGATATCCCAACTAACTAGTTTGCAGAAAATTAGTTATTTTAGAGTTAGGGGAGTGCTATGTGGGCAGCATATAGTGACTCTCATTGATACAAGTGCTACTCACAACTTTATTGATGAGGGAGTGGTTGCTAGAAGATGTATTGAAACAAAAAAATTGTGAGGTATTTAAGATAATGGTAGTAGGTGGTTTTACTCTTACTTGTACGAAGAAAATATCTAATTTGAGTATTGAGTTCGGTGAGTATGAGCTTAGGGATGATTTATTTGTGGTAAGTATAGGGGACATGGTATGTTGGAGGTAAAAATATTACACTTAGGGTTATGTCTAATAGTGGACCTCGTACAGTCTCATTCAAAATGATGGAGAGGCTAATTATAAAGGATCAAGTGGAGTGGGAAATAAAATGCATTATTATGCCTACAGGTATAGAGCAGCTTAAGAGGGTCTATCAGGTCATGATGTTGAGATTTTGATGACTAAGTATAATACAGGTTTTCAGAGAATAACTCCAGGGATACCTCCTGATAGGGGAATGGAGCACGTAATAGAGCTTGAGGAGGGGTCAAAATCGATGATTACTACACCTTATAGGCATCCTAAGCACCACAAGGATGAAATTAAAACAGTAATTAAGGATTTGATTTAGTTGGGACATATTAGACCAAGCAAGAGTCTTTTCACCTCTTTGATGGTGTTAGTTAAGAAGAATATGGTTTGATGCATATGTGTATTGACTATAGGGAATTAAACAAGAAAAATATAAAAAATAGGCATCCAATCCCTTGCATAGATGAGTTGATTGATGAATTACATGGGGTTTGGTACTAAAATTGATTTGATTTCAAGATACCATTAGATATGAGTTAGAGAGGAGGATGTGGAGAAGATGGCATTTAGATGCCATTATGCAAATTTCAAGTTTTTGGTGATGTCTTTTGGCTTAACCAGTGCTCCAAATACTTTTCAATCTTAAAAGAATAAGATGAACTTTGTAATCAGCTCAGGAAGAATGTTCTTATATTTTTTGATGGCATCTTAATATATAGCAAATATTGGGATGAGCATATGCAACATTTAGAGGAAGTGTTGAGTATTTTGGAGGAGTCGCTTTATGCTAAGGAAATTAAATGTGAATTTGGGATGACCAAGCTCCTTTATTTGGGTCATATAATTAGCACGAATGGTGTTAGGGTTGATCCTAAAAATATTAAAGAAATTGTTAATTGGCCTCCACTCACAAATCTCTCTCAACTTAAGGAATTTTTTGGTTTATGCGTCTTTTATAGGAGATTCCTCAAGGGATTCTCACAAAAAGCAACACCTCTTATGGATTTAACCAAGAAGGGGGATTTAGTTGGTCTGATGCAACACAACAATGTTTTGATCATTTCAAACAAATTATGAGCACTTGTCCAAATTTGGCCATTCTAGATTTTTCCCAACCTTTTGAGTTGGAATGTGATGCCTTAGGGGAAGGCATTGATGTTATATTGATGCAAAATAAGCATCCAATTGCTTTTGAAAGTAGGAAGTTAAGAGGGGTTGAACATGGCTATTCTATTTATGATAAATAAATGTTGTTCATCATGCATGTTTTGGCCAAATTCAGAACTTACTTGGTAGGAGGGAAGTTTATAGTTAAAAAAAATCATAATAGCCTCAAATACTTCTTGAATAAAAAAGAACTTAATGATAGACAACAAAAATGGGTGAGCAGATTACAGGAATACAATTTTGAAATTGTGTATGTCAAAGGTAAGAGAAATATTATTGTTGATGCGTTGTCCCGAAGACCTCATTTGTTCTCATTGGTTGAGATTGATGATGATTGGAGGGAGTTAAATGTAGCAAATTATGCTAAGGATTCTTGGGCCACAGGTATTATCGAGGGTACTACTCAAGATTACAGGTATACAGTATCTAATGAGTTGATTATGTATAAGGGTGGAATTTATTTAGTACCCAATTCAAGGCTTAAGGAAAAAGCTTTGAGATATTTTCATGATGTTCCTATGTTTGGCCACCCGGGGTTCTTTAAAACATATAGGTAGATTCATGAAAGGCTTACGTGGAAAGGACTTAAAAATGTTCAAAGTCCTTAAATATGTTAGGGAGTGCCCTACATGTCAGCAAAACAAGGATGAAAACTATTATCCAGCTAGGTTGTTGCAGCCTCTACCCATTCCTAATCAAAATGGGAATGCATCTCTAAGGATTTTATCACAGGGCTTCCGAAGGTTTAGGGTAAGGATTATGTATATGTGGTAGTTAATAGACTCACAAAATTTTCTCATTTTCATGCTATTTCAGCTACATATATAGCAGTGCAGGTGGCTGATTTATTTTTTAGAGAAATTTTGAAACTACACAAGATGCCTAGGAGAATTTTTAGTGACAGGAACAACAAGTTCTTGAGTATCTTTTGGTAGGAACTCTTTAGATTGAGTGGGACATAACTCACCCCTAGTACTAGTTACCACCCACAAGATAGATGGCCAATCAAAGATAGTAAATAAATGGGTGAAAGGGTATCTCCGGAATTATATTTTTGGGCAGCAGAAGGCATGGGTGAAGTGGTTATATATGGGTGAGTATTGTTAAAATTCAACATACAATATGTCAATACAAATGTCACCTTTCATGGAACTTTATGGTTATGAAGCTCCAAACTTTCTTGATTTACTTTTTGGGGACAATAGAGTACTTAAGGCTAGAGATGTATTGTAGGAAAGTTAGGACATAATAAATTCATTGAAGGATAATATACATCAAGCATAAAATCATCAGAAATTATGTGTTGATCAACACCATTCAAAGAGGAGTTTCGAGGTTGGTGACATGGTGTATCTAAGATTGTAGCCCTACAGGAAGTCAACACTCAAAAAGAGTGGTTCAAAAAAACTTAAACCTCAATTTTATGATCCCTTTCGAGACACTAAAAGAATTGGAGAGGTGGATTATGAGCTGGAGTTGCTAGAAAACTACATAGTTCATAATTTTTTTCATGTTTCTCACCTCAAGAAGGCGTTGGAGCACAACATAGTTCCCTCTACCAAACTACCTCCTTTAGATGAAGAAGGGAAACTCATTCTTATACTAGAGGTGATAATTGATATCAAGGAGTGCACTCTTTTGAAGAGGGTCATCAGGGAATAACTTGTGAAATGGAAGAATCTTTCGGTTGAAAATGCTACTTGGGAGAATGAAAAAGTATTGGAACATCCTTAATTGAAATTTCTTGGGGACAAGAAAATTTGGGGAGGGATGACTCTAATGTCCCCCCTTAATACATGATGATTAAGGTATAAAATAAATTAATGCTTGTGTTCTTACGCTAGTCATTAATAGAGCATTAACTTATCTTTCTTAAGGGGATATAGGGTGTTTTTTTAGAAAAGGTAAATAATTCATATTTTGGGTGCGCTTATGTGGGAATAAAAGTAAATTTAAAATTTTTTCTTAGAGAAAGGAGTTTCAAGAAACAAACGGAAGTTACTTCCAGGTAAGTGAGTAAAGGGAGGAAGGTTTTCAATCAAAATTTATGCTATTCAATTTTTTAGTGAAGGTATTTATAGTGTTGTTTCAGAACTCTATGGAGACGAAAACCTCTTTAGAGCATATTGCCTCAGATGTTGAAAATGCATCTTGGGAAATTTGATGGTCTAGTCAATTGGAATTGATGGAATTTGAGACCATGTGGTTTGATAGTGAAGTCTGGAGAAAATATGAGAAGACCTCAAATGATAGAGCATTAGAAATTAAATGGTTTGAAATCAATATTTATCATTTCAAGCATTTAGTGGTGGTGCTACCAAGTAGAAGAATAGATTTAATTAATATCGGGTGCTATTTTGGAAGTTTTAAAATTAATGGAAGGCTCACTCAGGTTTTAGAATCATAGCATGGAAGATATTCATGATCATCTGAACTAAACAATAATATTATTAGGATTTTGGTTTGTGTTACTCATTGCCAGAGCTTGAAGGCTCTTCTATAGCGTGGTCTTGTTACAATGAGATGGTTGAGTTCATGAATGGATATTACTCTTCCCTTTTTCGTGAACTCATTTGTATTCACTGGCGATGTGAGTTTAAACTAGGTATTGAATTCCTAGTCAAGAGTTTATTATTAGCCACCACTTCAAATTATTTGTTGATACAAGGAGGATGATAAAACTAGAGGTCGATGCCATATTTTAAGTCAAAGAAGGGACTGGAAGAATTAAGATTCGTAGCTAGAAACATTTGAGGCAACGGGAAAGATTATTAATCGAGTGGCTTGTTTTATTCATCACTTCCATGATATTGAATAAGGAATCAAACTTGGGTATTATTGTTGTATGAAGGCTATTATTCATAGTCACCACTACTTATGGTGTTGTGCAAAAAATTCAACAAGATATAGCATGGTGTTTCATTGGCGGGATATGTTTTAAAATAGGGGCTATTTGATCTACATGCAGGCTTTTTAAAGTCTTGTACCTAGTAAATTCATTACTAGGGGAATTATTTACATGTTAGTTAAGTTTACTTAGGTCATAGGAAGGAATATTTCTAGAAGGTGTTAGTTTTCATTAGTTGTTATCTTATCTTTTGACTTGTAACACATGTGAACCTAGGTAAGTGTGATTAGTTGTCTCATGTCATATGATTAAGAAAATTTTCATAATCCTATGACATCTTGTATCTCACCTTGGCTATATAACCAAGGGGTTTCTACTACATTTTTCATATCATTAAATCATAATTGATAAGAATACAGTTTATTCTTATCACATTTTATTCTCTCTTTGTGCTTTCCATTTGGTCTTAAGATCTTGGCAGCCATAACCAATTCTAACATTTATTATAGGGTTGTGTCCAATTGGGAGTTTATTGCTCTTTGGTGGAGATCATTCCTCACTATTGTGAGACTTGTAATTTTTTTGAGAAACTTTTCTAGTTGAATCTTCAAGTGTTGAGGACATGAGTCTTTCATAGCATCTAGAGAAGTATAAGTAATGAGTCAAATACCAATGGTCTGCTACATCTTTGGTTTGTTTGAGCTCTGTGTAGTAAAGAGGAGCATCAAACTCTAGTATTGAACATTCATATGTGATCTTATGTGCTTCAGAATTTAAGGTCAGGATTTTGTATGCTCATTAGTTGTGTTCATGATGTTTAGTTGATGAAATCTATTAGTACTGTTATTCTATTTGGGAATGTTTGTTACAGTTCTAGAAAAACAAATTGTTTCTATAATTCTATATTAAATTTAAAAACAAATTGAATACATATTTCATTTCCAAAAACACAACAATCCATGGACATGAGTGTGGGGGTTTAAATTTTTTCATTTGGGGTAGCACACTTCACAATTGATCTCTAGAATACTGATCTAAATTCTGAAATTCTTCAATAGCAAAAAATTTATGACTATAAGCTTTAGTAAGAGTTATTAGACCTTTTTTACCACCTCTTAATAGCAGAAACTTTATGACTATAAGCTTTAGTAAGAGTTTTTAGAACTTTTTAACCACCTATTCTTCTTCAATTTTTTCTCCAAGGCATCTGATGGAATTGACAACTTTGTCCAATCTATGCACGTAGCTTGTAATATCTTTGTCTTCTTTCATCCTTAATGTATCAAATTTAGTCTTCATATTCTATATCTTTGCTTTCTTGAGTTTATCATCTCCTTCATAGATATTTTCCAACTTTTTCCAAATTTCACCAACAGTTTTAAGACTCACAACCTTCACAAGTTTTGAATTAGAAAGACCACCCAAAAGAGCATACCTTTCTTTTATAATGTTTTCATATGCCTTGATCTCATCATTAGTACTTGAACCATTTGCAGGCATTATATATCTAGTTTTAATAGACTTCCAAACTCCAAATCCCAAAGAAATAAGAAAACCTTCCATCTTGATATTCCAAAATGCATAATCAAATCCATCAAACAGAGGAGCCTCCTTCTTGTGCATCATCCCAGATCTACCTCAAGTGGTAAATCTTTCTTCTAAGTAACCTCACTCTGATAGCAATTGTTGAATGCACAAGACAACTAAGAGGGGGTGAATCAGTTGTACATTAAAACATCAAAAACCTCATTAACATTTAGATATGCATTAGTCCTTAAACCCTTAACAATCATTAAACCCTTATCATATATTAGTGGAATGTAAACATGAGAAATAGTAATGCAAACACATCCAAACACATAATAACACTTGGTTTATGTGGAAACCCCAAGAATGGGGAAAACCACAGTGAAGATTAGCTCACAATATAAAGTAATTGCAACACCGAATATAACATGTTCAATATTGGAGGGCTCATTACCCAAAATAAAAGAAGCTCTCACTGCCAATGGCTCTATGTCACCACTACTTCATCAGAACATTCACGCTCTCTTTATAAGTGTAGACACCTTCTACTCATTGTTTCTAGTAGTCTTAGGCATTAAATCTCACACTAGATTTTGCACTTTCACACTTCACATCTCAACACTATGCATTTCACAATTCGCTACATAATTCTCCATCAACAACACTTATTTATACCATCTTCAACCTTGAAAATAATTGACAAGGTCGGCTATGCACCTCAATCGTGTAAATTCAAATTAGGTCAGCACCAAAACATTCCCATGATAGAAAGGAATGAAGGTGGACCACAACACACATTCACTCAAACCTAAATCCACTCATACATGTCACACCACACTTCCAAAAACACCATAGCATATCCACAATTAGTGTAAACACCCAAGGTCGGTTTGATGGAACTTCAAATTTTTGCTCCTTATGTTCCATTCCTACCCTGCCTGGTGTTACTGGTCTTTCATGGTGTTGGAAATTTCTTAGGGTTGGGGTTTTAGCTTTTCCTACATGTAAAACCCTTGTCTTTATTTTAAGCCTTGGTTGGGATCTATTCCACTGTTACCTTTTGAAGGGGTTTAAAAATTACTTATGTCTTATTGTTCCATCTAGGCTGGGTCCCTTTGGTCTCAAATATTTTATTTCCTCTGTTGGGTTTTATTTTCCTAACTTTTGGTTGGCCCTGTGTTTCATCATTTAAAAACAACTTATGTCATTGTTTACTGTTGGCCTAGTGACGTCCCCTTGTTCTTTTAATAAATGTTTTATTTTGCAGAGGGATCAAATTCGCGTTACCGTTGATCAATTTCCTTTGGATATCAACGGTTTCCTACCATCGTGTGATCAGGAATTGTAGGATCTTTATTGATCGTGATATCACGGGCGGGTGCCACGTGTCCTTCTTGAAGGATGAAATTCACGCCACCATTGATCAAATACCTTTTGATCTCAGTCATTTCCCGCTATCCCACGATGACCCCACCACACTGCTTTGGTTGATCACGATATCAGAGGTGGGCACCAAGTGTCCTTTTTTGGTGTGGCCGAAGGAGATAGGCTTGGTTGACCGTTGATCAATTATCATCAGATATCAACAGTTGCCTACCATCGCATGATCGAAAGTTACAAGGTTTTTACTGATCGAGAAATCATGGGCAGGTGCCACGTGTCTCATCTGATGAAGCCAAAAGAATAAAGGAAATACTGTCTGGCCTTAATGCATTAAAAGGTGGGTTACTAAAGTGCTCTTGAGGTGCACATTTTTTAAATTGATGGATCTATTATAATCAAGGTGGGAAAGCTACTCGATGGTTAATGACAAGACTGGTGACTATGTTGAATGAATGAGATAACCGATGTTCAAGATCTACGGTTGCCTGCCATCACATGATCTGAAGTTGCAGGATCTTTACCGATTGCGATATCATGGGAAACCGTCACGTGGACTTCCTTCGCAGCATATGGTATGGTGGGCCCTTATTGCCATATGGAAGATTGTGTTAGTTTTTTTGAAGGCAGTCGTTCGATGATCTGATCAAAGTGAAGGATCGACGACTAAATATTTGACCTAAGAAGAATAAAGGAATGGACTACTAACGGATGGAAAATCAGCTGTTGCAATTATAACGATTTCCATTTTTGTTTTTGATGCCAATCTTAGCGAGGGTTTCTTATGGTTTTGATGCTGCAACAACTTTTCTCAACAGGCATGATGAACATGAATATTCTCCAGGGCGATGGTTGTTGTAACAATTTTTTGGAATATCACCAGGTGCTCCAATTGGCTGATGACATGTGCACTTTCTGGCCCGATGCTTGTTTGCTCCTTCATTTTCTATAAGAAGGATTTCAAGGCCAGAAGTATGAGTTAGCAAGTTAGATAATTTTTGGTCGAGTCTAGGTGAAGTTGTAGAGAAAATTGTAAATTCTGATGGTCTTAGAGAGAAATGTAATTTAGGTTCTGGGTCATTTTGTAATAGGTTTTGAATTCATGGGGATTTAATGTTGTATAACAGTACTAGCATTTGAGTTGAAATGATAAATTCAAACTCATGTCTCTCCATTGTACATGAATATCTGAATTTTGAATAAGATGACTAAGGGTTGTTTCATTCATCTCACTGTTGTTGTGTGTGTGATCCTTATTTTTGCTTTAATTCAAGGAATTAATTAAAATGCTTGAATGGGATTATAGGCGGATATGTTCTATATAAGGATTTGATAAGTAATATTGAGTTAGAATGCATACTGATGAAATTGTAATGCAATATTGTTAGGGATCTTATATGTTATGTATTAAGTCTATCATAAACCTTTAGATGCTTATGAATTTGACTCCTGCAATGGATATATGGCACTGATCTAAGTTGTAATTACCCGTATGATTCAATATTTGTTTGTCTTTGCCTAGAGCTTGCTACAAATTGCAAATCAATGACTATCTTATACTATGGATTGTGTTTAGTTATCTCATGCTCCAAATAGTTGATATTACTGATAAACAAACAATTTAATTCAGTATTATCCTATTATGTTGAGCTATTAGATGATATTATATGTTATTGTTAATGTTGTTTATAATAATGGTGTAGAGGTTGTAAACACATTAAGGGATCACCCTCCCGGGTTTTGCAGAGCCCAAAGTGTGGGAGGCTTTTTAAAGTCCTCGTCAATTGGTCTAGGTCCTTCACGATGCCCTTGATTGGAATTGGAAATTCCATAGGTAGATTAGAAGACAAACCTGGTTACATTGTAAAACAAAACCAACAAAATGACGACTCTACTAGGGAGCTAATTTTAAAATTCCTTGTCAGTGTGTCGGTTGTCCATTTTGCATAGAGTTCTCATAGTGTTTCTATGATTTGAAGGTTGAGCCTCTAATTTTGTGTTAGGTTTGTCCACTTCTTCTATTTTCATAAGCGTTAAGAGTTATGTTGTAAATCACTTTTGTGTGTTGTCAGTACGAGGTTCCAAAGGTTTTTATATTCTACCACGTGTCTTTTGGTATTTGGTATTCCCAAGCTAATTGGGTGGCGACTCTAAAGTCTCTGCACCAGTGTGCATTTTATTTTGAAAGGTTTATTGTAAGTGGAAAAAACTTGTGGATTCGTACGAAGAATGAAGAACACTAGGTCATTCATGAAGAATCATCTAGAACAACAATTGGAAGGTGAACTTCCCAAAGTGAAGAAGAAGGACTAGATAAAGAAAAGACCAGAATCTAGTAATACTACTCCCGCATCACATAGCTCTGTACACCAAGGTACGTGTAAGATTTTACACCCTATCCCTGAGAATCTTGAAGAGGTGTCTATAAATTCTGAGTTAGACGATGGTGGATTTTTTGATTCATTATTTGATACACCGGTTCAAGAAGATGTGACATGTCAAAATAAAGGGCTTGTTAGTGTCAAATATCCTGAAAAGAGAAGAGGCAGGAGTAGAAGTAGAAGCCATCACAGAGAATGCACCAGTGATGTGCCTCCTCCTCTTGTTGAAAATGATGTAAACCCTTTATTGTCTGAACATGTATTGGAAGGGGTCAATTTAATAGATCTAGATGATACATAGAGTTCTGATGTGACTTTTCCTGACCCTGATGATGTTTTTGGAGACATTAATTCCTTGAAGTGGGAAATCCAAGAGCAAGTTGAGATTAGGGTGAAAAGAGAAAAAGAAAGGGAAGCAAAGTTGAGGAATGTTGTGATTGAAAGGGATAGATTGACGAGAAAGTTGGCAACAATGAAGTTCCTAAATAAAGAAGAACCTAAACCTAGTGTTCAGGAGCCAGTTGTATGGAAGATTGTTAATAAGGAAACAAAGCATGTGTCTAAAGAAAACCCAGTAGGCCACATTGATGTCCAACCCAAACCTACTGACCCAAAGCCCTCAAATCATGACTGAAAGCCCTCGAATCATGTTAAGTCTCAACTGAGTATTACAAACCTTAAGCCTACCTTAGACGGAAAGCAAAAGGTTGAGGGGGTTAAAATAAATGAGAAGGTAACTCCCCATTCCATTCAACAGGATCTCCAACCACATGTGTCATTTCAAACAAAATCTTCCATAGAAAAGGCTAAAAGTGAGAGTGAAGCTCTGGAAGAAGAGTTCGAGAGAACAGAAATTGAGGTTGTGAATGCAGAAATGAAGAGGAAAATAAGTTTCCTAAATATATCAAATATTAATGAGGCTACACAAGCTGCAACCTCATCAAATCACCAGGATGCCTTAAATAATAATCCTAAAATTACTCCAAATAGTTCTGACCCAAAGACTCATTCAACTAGGTTTGTAAATCCAAATCAGGATGGTCATAGAGTACAAGATGGAGGGTCTAGTGTTGATTCTAAGATGAATGAAGGATTATTTCAACGATGACCTATACAGTTGGAAAGGTATAGGCCATTATTCTTTGATGGTATCCCCGGTTATCCAAATCCCATCCCTGCTGACTTGAGAGAAAAGATGAGTAAGTTCGCTAGCAATAATGTTGTGACAGTAGAGGAAAACTTAAAAGCTTTCATGGATATGTTAAATGATTATGAAGTAGAACATGAAGATGCTGTAATGAAATTGTTTGTACAATCTCTGGTAGAGGATGCAAGGGATTGGTATAGAGGTCTATCTAATGCTAGTATTGGTTCATGGGATGAGTTTGAAAAGTGTTTCAAGGAGCAGTATGGTGATAAAACTAATGCAAGTTTCATGCTAAATGAGTTTAATAACATCAAGAAGTCATTGAATGAGCCTATGACAGAGTTTAATTTAAGATTTCAAAAAGCAATGTATAAGTTCCAGGTTTTAAGGCTTGATGAAAATGTTTGTTTAACTACATATTTCAATGCTTTTGATGCTAAAATGGTATATCTCCTTAGAGATAAAGACCCTCGGACTATGAGGGATGCATTTAGGGTGGCTATAAATATTGAAAGTAATAGAAGAGCTTCTGGGAAATATGGTAGGAGAGAAGAACCTACAATTTTAAAAAATCCTAAGAATAAGACTGAGAAGGTTTTGGCTGCAAAGCCTCAAGATGATGAAAAGTGGGAAAAGGTTTACAATACTTTGAAAGACATAAAGAAAATTGTTGCTAAGCAAGAGAAGGGTATAGGAAATGAAAGGAAATCCTATAATAAAAATGATAGGCTGCCTAGATTGCAAAATTATCCTTAAAATACAAATTGGAAAGATGGAAAACCAATCTTGCCTAGCCAAAAGATTAAAAATGATCAGCATACACCAAACCCCTTGCAAAAATATTTAGTGAATCTAGTACCAGATAGACCATGGTGTGAAGTGTGTGAACATCCACATGATCAAAATTACTGTGGTGTTTCTCAATTTCTTTTCACTGAGGAAGTAGAGGAGGATGCTCATGAGCAGACATCGGAATATGAGCAAGATGATGTAGATGTTTGTATGGCTAAATCATACATTGATGAGGCAGAATGTTCCTCCGATGATGAAATACAGGAAGCTGATGTGGATAATCAGAGGCAGAAAAGTGAGATGTATCATCAACAGTTATTTTCCGATGAGGAAGGTGATTTTGCTCATAATGCTTGCAATATGGAGCAGGTTGAAGATTCAGTGTCCTTAAGGAGACCGTCAGAAGAAGAGATTGCAAGATTGACTGAAGAAATGGCTGCCCAAATGAGAAGTTCACTTCAATTGAGAAATAGAACTGTGGGTGGTGAGCAGGGTAAACCTGTTGGTTTGTTTATTAAAGAGAAAAAGGATAAAAAATAAGGTGTTAAGGTTGACAACAAAAAGGATGTTTTGAAAGTCAAAGAAGTTAAGAGTGATAAGGTTTGGGAAAAAAAGAACGAGACCCCAAAGCCTTAGGAAGATGTAACTGCATCATTGGTGAAGACAAAGGTGATTACAAAGGTAGTTGAACATGTTACAGAGGATAAGAAGCAAAAGAAGCTAAGAGGAAGTAATCAACCAGAGAGAAAGGAAAATGATGAAGGTATGATGTCTAATTTTCCTAAATATACACTTGTGGATATGTTTCATGTTCTTTCTCAGGTTAAAGTAACTGTAACTTTGCTAGAAATGATGAGAATAAATGAACACAAAGAAAAGACAATAGCCTTGATCACAGATGTTGCTGGTAATAAGGCTAAACAAGGAAGTGGTAAAGAAGTGAAGGATAAAGAGAAAGAAAAAGAAGTGGAGGGAATTGTGTCACAAATTCCCCCTATGTATTTAGGAAATTCTATTAACATGTGCCTTGAAAATATAACCCCTTTTTTCTTAAGTGTGGATATAAATGGGAAAACTTTAAGGAACTGTATGATAGATTCAGGGGCATCAAATAATGTTATGCCAGTCAAAATAATGGAGGCAATGGGCTTGACAGTAGATATTGCTCAAGGTAAATGTTATGCTATGGATTCAAGAGAAGTGCCCGTTATTGGAACTATCAGAGCATTGCCTTATAAATTGACTCAGTACCCTGACAAGGATTTGGTCATGACCGTATTAGTTGCAGATATCCCACCTCATTTTGGAATGCTCTTGTCAAGAAAATGGAGTGCATCAATGGGGGGTAATATCCAATGTGATTTGTCATTTGCTACTTTCTCCATTGATGGTAAGGATGTCAAAATTGAAAGAGAATCAAAATTACCTCATATGATTGAGCATGGCCCGATTGAGAATATGACATGTTTTATTAACAGTGGTATAGATGAATTTAGGGTTGAGGAATTCCCTAACAATTGTGATAAGGCTACTGCATTGATTGATACATAAATAAAACAATTGTTAGAATCTGATGACTTGTGGACTATGTATTTTGATGGTGCAAGTTCAAAAGAAGGGTTTGGTGCAGGTGTTTTGTTACAATCGCCAAGTGGAAAGACATTCAAGTTCTCTTTCGCTCTGTTATTTGAATGCACAAATAATGTGGCAGAGTATGAAGCCTTCTTATTAGGGTTGAGATTGGCTAAAAAACATGGGATCAAGAAGCTCAAGGCAATTGGGGATTCTGAGCTTGTGGTCTCCCAAGTTAGATCCAAGTTTGTATCAAAGAACAAGAGGTTGAAACAGTATAGGAATGTTGTTTGGGATGAACTGGAGAGTTTTGATGCATTTGGCACAGGATGGACGGAAAGAGGTTAAAACAAAGTGGCAGACCTATTAGCCAACATTGCATTAAAACCAGACGATATGACTTATGCTGGAATTTCAAAGGTTGAGATGCAAACTAGGCCATCTATCCCTGATAACATAAAAAGTTGGCAATTTTTTGATAATGATGATGATATATTGAGATTTTTGAATTGTGTAGGTGAATATGAGAATCAAGAAATTGACTTTGGAGCTTTTGTTGAAAATGTTGATGGTAAGGATACTATATTTGGAAATGAGGTCATTCAGTTAAAGACAAACACAATTCCCAAGGGTCTAGTTGTACTAGAAAGAGTGTTTGATAATCAGGATAAGACAAAGGCTAATCATATTGTTTCTCATCCTGATGACTTGGAAGAGATAAATCTTGGAACATAATAAAATGTCACCAAAGGTGAGAAGGATGCTAATTGACTTATTAAGGAAGTTTATGCATGTGTTTGCATGGTCCTATGATGACCTTAAGGCATACAGGGAGGATCTTTTCCAACATGAGATTCCTTTGCGTGATGATGCCAAGCCATTCAGACAAAAGCAAAGGCCTATTAATCCCACCTTGGCCCCCAAAATGCAAGAAGAATTAATGAAACTAAGGGATGCAGGAATCATCAGGCCAATGAGACATTCATCCTGGGTATCAAACTTGGTACTAGTAAGGAAGAAAAATAGAGACATCAGGTTATGTGTAGATTTCATAAATTTGAATGTGTCTTCATTAAAAGACAATTATCCATTACCCAATATGGAAGCCATGTTGCAATGAGTGACAGGTTGTGAATTAATATCTATGATGGATGGTTTTTCTGGTTATAACTAGCTCATGGTCAAGGAGTCTGAGCAGTTTAAGACAACTTTCACCACACCATGGGGAACATATGTTTATGTAAGAATGCCATTTGGTCTAACAAATGCAGGGGCTACTTTTCAAAGAGCCATGGATGTGGCGTTCTCAGATTTCATTAACTTGTTTTTGGTGATTTACCATGATGACTTGACAGCATATTTTAAAAAGGAAGAGGATCATTGTGAGCATCTGGAGAAGATATTCATTAGAGCCTTGGAATATGGTATTTCTTTGAATCCAAAGAAATGTGTGTTTGGAGTACTAGAAGGAAAATTATTGGGACATATAGTTTCCGAGGATGGAGTAAAAATTGATCCAGAGAGGGTAATTGCAATTGATAAAGTTCCACAACCCCGAAGTGTCAAAGGAATACAATCTTTCTTTGGACAAACAAATTTCTTGAGGAGGTTTGTGACAAATTTTGCTGAGATAGTTCGCCCTATTTCCAAAATGCTTAAGAAAGGAGCCAAAGTTGAATGGGATAAGGAGTCTGTGCAGGCTTTCCAAGCCATTAAGCAAGCAATAAAGGAGGCTCCTGTGTTAAGAACCCCTGATTTTTCAAAACCTTTACAGATTTTCTCATTTGCTTCTTTCCACACAATTGCAGTTGTGTTGTTTCAAAAGAATGTAGAAGGTTTTGAACAGCCTATAGCCTTTTTCAACAAATCTCTACAAGCTGCAGAGCTCAAGTATGATATAAATGAAAAACAGGCATATGTGTTGGTAAAAGCAGTAAAAGCTTTTAGGCCTTATTTGATGGGAGCTACTGTAATTACATATGTACCTAGTGTCGTTGTTAAGGACATTTTCACACAGCAGGAAGTGTCAGGAAGAAGGTGTAGGTGGATAAATATGATCCAGGAATTCAATATTGAGGTCTAGATTACTAAACTGGTAAGGGGACAAGGATTGGCCAAGCTTATGGCCCAAAGTAATCTGGAAGCAAATCAGATAAATTTTCTAGAAGATGAAAATAGATCACACATATGTGATATGGAGCATTCTGAATGGTATAAAGATGTGATATATTATTTGCAAAGAATGAAATGTCCTAACAACTTGAGTGAAAATGAGAAAAGAACATTGAAGTTACATGCTATCAAATATGTTATCGTAGATGGAAAGCTCTGGTGGAGAAATGGAGAAGGTGTCATGCTGAAGTGTGTTGACCAAGATCAAGCACAAGAACTTTTGAGTGAGATGCATGGTGGAGTTTGTGGAGGACATTATATGGCTAAAACAACTGCACATAAGATAATGAGGGCTGGATTTTTGTGGCCTACAGTTTTTAAGGATGCACACCAACTAGTGAAGACATGTGATGCTTGTCAACATTTCTTTGGTAAGTTAAAGTTTTATGGTAACTTGCCTCTAAATCCAGTTATAGTACAAGCTCCATTTCAGCAATGGGGTATTGATTTTGTAGGAGAGATAGCATGTAAATCTAGTGGAGGTCACTCATGGATACTGGTAGCCACTGATTATTTCAGCAAGTGGGTGGAAGCAATTCCAACAATGAAAGCCACTAGTAAAGTGGTAATTGATTTCCTGATGAGCAATATATTGACTAGATTTGGATGTCTAGAAAGGATTATATCAGACAATGCAATGTGTTTTAGATCTGAAGAATACATAGAATTTTGTGAGAAGCATGGCATCCAAATTTCTTATTCATCACCATACCACCCACAGGGAAATGGACAAGAAAAATCAAGCAATAAAAGCTTGATGAAGATCATTAAGAGAATCCTGGATCAAAATAAAAGGGCTTGGGATTCTAAACTAAAATTAGCAGTCTTGGCAGATAGGGTAACTATGAAGAAGGCAATAGGTTGTGCCCCATTCGACTTGGTTTATGGAATAAATGCCAGGTTTCCCCAAAACAACTTAATGGAAATGTATAAGTTTTTCCAAATGTATGATAATGAAATTGATGATGAGATGCAATTGAGAGTGGAAGCTCTTATAGAATTAGATGAAACCAAGAGGGAAGCACAAAAGAGAAATGCAAAGTTGTAGTTGCAAGTAAAGAATTTGTATGACAAGAGGGAAACTACAAGGAGTTTCAAAGATGGAGATTTTGTTTTAATGTGGAATGCCAGATTGGAAGATAAAGGGAAACATGGGAATTTTGATGCAATTTGGTTGGGTCCATTTTTGATAAATGGTAAGTGGGGTGAAGATTCGTACTTCCTCCAAGATATGACAGGGGATATTCTTGAACTGCCAGTTCATGGATAGTTCTTGAAGTTGTACTTCACTTGAAGTATTTCCATGAACAATAGTTTAGGTTTGTATATTTTGTATATATTTTGTACATAGTTGGGTTGTTTTGTCCAAACAGTCCCTTTTTGGTCATCTCTGCATCTTGGTATGCTCTACCTGAGATTCTGAATTCTCACTTCATTCCAATGGAATGAACGTCCCCAACTAGAGCCACTGATGGAGCTTCAAATTTTTTGCTCCTTATGTTCCATTCCTACCCTGCCTAGTGTTACTGGTCTTTCATGGTGTTGGAAATTTCTTAGGGTTGGGGTTTTAGCTTTGCCTACATGTAAAACCCTTGTGTTTATTTTATGCCTTGGTTGGGATCTATTTCACTGTTACCTTTTGAAGGGGTTTTAAAATGACTTATGTCTTATCGTTCCGTCTAGGTTGGGTCCCTTTGGTCTCAAATATTTTATTTCCTCTGCTGGGTTTTATTTTCCTAAGTTTTGGTTGGCCCTGTGTTTCATCATTTAAAAACAACTTATGTCGTTGTTTACCATTGGCCTAGTGATGTCCCCTTGTTCTTTTAATAAATGTTTTATTTTGTAGAGGGATCAAATTCGCGCTACCATTGATCAATAGCCTTTGGATATCAATGGCTGCCCGCCATCGTGTGATCGGGAATTGCAGGATCTTTATTGATCATGATATCACGGGCGGGCACCACGTGTCCTTCCTGAAGGATGAAATTTGCGCAACCGTTGATCAACTACCTTTTGATCTTAGTCATTTCCCGTTATCCCGCGATGACCCCACCACACTGCTTTGGTTGATCGCGATATCACGGGTGTGCGCCACGTGTCTTTTTTTGGTGTGGCCGAAGGAGATAGGCTTGGTTGACCATTGATCAATTATCATCAGATATCAACAGTTGCCCACCATCGCGTGATCGAAAGTTACAAGGTTTTTACTGATCGTGAAATCATGGGAGGGTACCACTTGTCTCATCTGATGAAGCTGAAAGAATAAAGGAAATATTGTCTAGCCTTAATACTATTACCTAATTTTCACCCGCAGGTTCAATCAGGAAGGATAATCATGTGATAGATCTTTGAGAGGCCAAATGGAACATTCACAACAAGGGCAAAAATCCTGCATCTGGTGCCAGGTCACAAGGAACTCAGTTGGAGAGCCTGCCCTAGGAAAGTTCGGCATGAAAATCCTCTAAGGAGAAAGTCGCCAAGACCGTTATGATGTCTTGCTGACCAACAAGGGGCCTCACTGAATGGAGGCATCATCGCCAAGGGTCTTACCGATCGGTTCGAGTCTCGTCGAAGAAGGCTATTTTGGCCAAAGGATGCAAGTATCGGTGAGGGGTCTTGCTGAGATGGTGATGTCTCCCCAACCGAAGAAAGGGTAAACTCATCGCCAAAAGATGGGAGCTTCACCACAGGGTCTTGCCGAAAGCAGAGGGTCACCCCGACGGGATCCCAATTCACCAAAAGGAGGGTCAAGTCGCCAAGATGTCTCGGCGACTGGCCAAATCCTCGCTGAGAGAAAGTGATAATGGTACAGTGTTTCACCAAAGACCTAAAGTCTCATCAAAGAGTTGTTCGAGCTTCGCCATAGGTCCTACCGAATGCGGGGAAGTCTCCCTAACATTTTATATCGGTGTAGCTCTCAGTCATCACGGTAATCTCTTGTCGACACGGTGTAGTCTCAGTGATAGGAGGAGATATCGATATGAAAAATGAGCCTCGCTATGAAGTCTTCCCAACTTGATGATGTCTCGGTGAAAAGAATGCGGAGCTCGGTAAAGTGGAGTGCATTCAGGGTGACACTAATTGACTCTTGCCGATGAAGAAATTCTCAGGGAGGTGTCAAGGAAAACTCGGAGAATGATGAGGAGGTCGGTGAGATATCTCACCAACCTAGCAAGCTTTGGCCAAAGTTGATTTGGAGCTCTCCAAGCAGTTAGGGTTTTCGACATGGTGTCTCGATGATAAAAGGGAGTCTCCTCGATTGAAATGAGATTTCACCAAAGCATGGATTCCTTCGGCATGTGGTCTCACCGACCGCATGTGGTCTCAGCAAAAAAGAGTATCATCGCCAAGAGTTAAAGCCTTCGCCATGAAGTCCCAGTGACCAAACGATGTCTCGCCGAAGGCCGGGGGTCCTGCTAAGGAAAGTCATATCGATGTGAGGTCTGGCCAATAGAGTGGAGTCTTGGCGAAAGAGAAGATGTCTTCAGCATATCGATGGGGGCTTCGGTAGGAGGTCTTATCGAAGACCAAGGGTCTCACCGACAATCATTCACAAGGTTGTCGGTAGGGAGGAAAACATATTGCCTTCGGCATAACGTCTTGCCAAAGGATGAGGGTCTAGCCAACAGGAAGATGATGGTCGGCGAAGGATGGAGGAGTCGCTGTGACATCTCGGTGAATGGATGGGGTTTTGCCGATAATAAGATGGGCTTGCCCAAAGTTTTAAAGCTCGGCGAGAGGTCTTACCGAATCAACGGAGCCTTCCCCAACAATGAGATGAGTTCACCGAGAGATATTTCCTTTGGCAAAGAGTCTTCCTGATAGCGATTTTCTTGGCGACCACAGAGGCGATATCGACATGACCTTTTGGGCTCGCTAAGAACTCTCGTCGATAGTTCCATGTTATGCCGATGGTTCCAGGAGGATTTAATCGCATCGGTGAGACACTTCCAGTGTCTCGTCGAGATGCGATTCTCCAGGAGGAGCTTTTGACCGCCCGAAGAATCTGCATGGAGTATACTCGACCAATCAGAGAGACCTGAAGGTGAATCGTCAACAGCTTGACTGGTGCCAAGAGGATCAACAGAATGGAAAGCAACGTGTATCTATTCTGAGCTCAGGAGCATTCAAAGCACTCGATAGGGAGGTTCGAAGGTGGACACGAGGATCAGAAATGAATGCGGTAGCTGTGAAAGATCTGAAGGCTTCTCCAGGAATGACTCTTCACCGACATGGACATGCAGGGTGCAACATTAAATTCAATCAAAAGATCTAAGGAGAGATCTATCCCGAGGACTGATATTTTGTAAGCCCTAAGGGGCTGACACATTTTGATATATAAGGCTTTTTGGCCTTTTTTGTAAATAGTTTGGATTATACACTCTAAAGAGTTAGTGATTTTTATCAATCCTTTCTCGACTAAATGTATGTTTGGTAACTCAACTGGAATCTGAAATACAACACAGAGTTTACCTTGGAAGCTAGTGTTCATGTTTGTACCACTCTCATTTCTATATTTCTCTTCTGATTATGCAAGTTCTCAACTGTGTACTTCTAAATCTATATTCATACCTTGAATCTGTGAAATTAATCTTTCCTTCTTAAGATACGTTTGTAGATCAAGCCTTTTAAGAATTATGCATAAGTCTGAAGGGGTTGTGTTGAGTAAGTAAAACACTGACCATTAGCTTTCTAGTGTATGTTCATCTTGTTTTATTTTTATGATTTCTCATCAAACTCGGTGTATCACCATAAATTATTTTTCATTCATGTACTCCTTATCCCTTTTCCCTATACAGAATAGTTAGTTTAGGTGATATCCAAAGGAAGCCGGCCTTCTCCAGAGGTTCATTTCAACTTTAGGTGACCCACAGCCTTGAAATGATCCCATGTTTCACTAGAAAGCTCAGTTTTCATAACTCTGCCAAGGGTGCAATTTCTAGGTGACAACAAATACATTAAAAGGCAGGTTACTAAAGTGCTCTTGAGGTGCACATGTTTTAAATCGACGGATCTGTTATAATCAAGGTGGGAAAGTTGCTCGATAGTTAATGACAAGGCTGGCGACTGTGTTGAACGAATGAGATCACCGATGTTCAAGATCTACGATTGCCCGCCATCGCGTGATCCGAAGTTGCAGGATCTTTATCGATTGCGATATCGCAGGCGACCGCCACATGGACTTCCTTTGCAGTGTATGGTATGGTGGGCCCTTATGGCCATGTGAATGATTGTGTCAGTTGTTTTGAAGGCAATCGTTTGATGATCTGATCAAAGTGAAGGATCGACGACTAAATATTTGACTGAAGCAGAATAAAGGAATGGACTACTAATGGATGGAAAATCAATTGTTGCAGTTATAATGGTTTCCAATTTATTTTTTTATGCCAGTCTCAGTGTGGGTTTCTTGTGGTTTTGATGCTGCAACAACCTTTCTCAACAAGCATGATGAACATGAATATTCTCCAGGGTGATGGTTGTTGTAACAAATTTTTGGAATATCACCAGGTGCTCCAATTGGCTGGTGACATGTGTACTTTCTGGCCCGATGCTTGTTTGCTCCTTCATTTTCTATAAGAAGGATTTCAAGGCCAGAAGTACGAGTTAGCAAGTTAGATAATTTTTGGTCAAGTCTAGGTGAAGTTGCAGAGAATTTGTAAAGTATGATGGTCTTAGAGAAAAATGCAATTTAGGTTCTGGGTCAATTTGTAATAGGTTTTGAATTCATGGGGATTTAATGTTGTATAACCGTACTAGCATTTGAGTTGAAATGATAAATTCAAACTCATGTCTCTCCATTGTACATGCATATATGAATTTTGAATAAGATGACTAAGGGTTGTTTCATTCATCTCACTGTTGTGGTGTGTGTGATCCTTATTTTAGCTTTAATTCAAGGAATTAATTAAAATGCTTGAATGGGATTATAGGCGGATATGTTCTGTATAAGGATTTGATAAGTAGTATTGAGTTAGAATGCATACTGATGAAATTGTAATGCAATATTGTCAGGGATCTTATATGTTATGTATTAGATCTGTCATAAACCTTTAGATGCTTATGAATTTGACTCCTGCAATGGATATATGGCACTGATCTAAGTTTTAATTACTCGTATGATTCAGTATTTGTTTGTCTTTGCCTAGAGCTTGCTACAAATTGCAAATCAATGACTATCTTATTCATTTCTTCTATGAATTTTTTTTTCTTATTGATCTAAATTGGAGAGAATGGCCTTCTAGAAGGTATCTTTCATTCAAGAAGCATCATCTTGATCTTCATATATATTATATGTTAAACCTATTAGATCTTCAATGAATACTATAATTTCATATTTCATATCTATCACCAATATTTTAACCATTTTATTTCTTCTAAATATTCCTTAATACAATGCTCTTCCATTTTCATGGTCTCTATTTATTTTCTTATTTTAGGAATTTTCTATTCATCTAAAAAATATCTTATTAAAACTTTATCATCTAACTTTTCAATGGCAAGCAAACTAGCCATCTACCTATGTTATGTTCTAGACTCATAACTCCATCCTAGGAATCAAAGACTTCAATTATTTTGGTTCCCTCTTCAATGAGCTTATTCATCCATTACTTTTTCACCTTAGATATATGTGTATTTTTTTTTAAAATAAGAGGCTTCTTGCTAAGATATGAGAACTAGAGTAGAAAGAGTATCATCAATGACTTGTAAGGGTGTTGCCAATTGCTTGATATAGTTTTGTAATTCTATAATTTATTTATTTAGCCCTTGTTTTCCCTTTTTATCTTTTTACATCCTTATATTTGATGCATATATAGTATAATAAAACTTAGTGATCTCTCATGTTCTCTTTTAGAATAGCCAAAATTAACTTTTGTAGTATGATATTAATTTTTCCCAAGTTCCCTATCATCTTAGTTTTTTATTAAAGTAGCAATTTCTACAATTCTAGATCTTGATGCATCCTTAGTAATAGAAAATATAATTACATCCATTTTTCTTGGCTTGGGAGTTTCATTATATCTAATATAGTTTGAATATCAATAGAAATGATACTTACTTAAGACCTTCTTTAGATTTTTGACATCCAACCACATAGGTATTGAGGGTGAAGAATCAAGCACTTGTTTTATTTGTAGTTTTTGCTCTAAATTCAAGTTGCTAACTAGTTTTTCAGATGTAATATATTGAAGAATTTAACTAGATTAATTTACTTGTTATGAACCTAATACATGCTCCAATATAATATATCTTTCAACTTTCTTGGTTGGTTCTTGTTTTGTATCCTTTTCTATATATCATGTAAGTTCATGTACTACAATAATATTTACTTCTTGTAATGTTTCTTGTGCTTCTGGATCTTGTCTTTTTTCTTCAAAAAATATTTCTCATAGTGTTATATTAGTTGGATTTTGATCAATTTGATCATCAATATCTAATTTAATTAATGAGTTTATAGGGAGTGTATCATAGGTTGACACATTTATTTGTTTCTCCTCCATGAGTGTGTTTATGCATTTATTATTCTCCTGAATAGATACTTGATTTGAATGAATAGTGTCATTGCTCTTAGTCAATTCCTCTATCATTACCTAGGCATCAAACAATGAAGTAGAAAAATCCATCAAATCTTCATCACATTCAATTTATTTTAACTAATATTTTTCAATTGGTTGCTCCTCTATTGTGACTTTACTATCTTCTAGATATGATCCATGTTCTTCCAACTCTTTTGTAATCTCATTAATATTTGAAAGGGGGTGGAGACAAAAATGGCATTGAATATATAGGAGAACCAATAGGAGTAACAAAATTTTATTTCTATATCCTTTTTTATTTGAATTGTTTGAGTAATTATAGGAAGTGGGGGAGTGTCAATTTGTACAACTAGAGGTGGTGTAGGAGGAATAGGTGGGGCATATATTACAACTGTAATCAAACCTAGATCTATTTTGCCTCTTGGTTTTCCTAATTATTTACCCTTCTTCTTTTCCTAATCAAAGGGACTTCCTCCATCTATGTTTTTGCTTCATTGGTTTGTGTCCTCATCCTATTTTGTTCTACTTGGGTTCATTTTTTAGAAATATTCTTCTTTGCTTTCTTTGATTTTAGAGGCTATAAGGATTCTATTTTAGAAACATGCCCTAGTTGTGTAGAGCTTCCTTCATTCTTGTCTTTCTTATTCTTAAGTGTATCTTTTATATAAGTCAGAATAAACCCTTGTGACTTTGATCCATTTACCTTTTTCTCTATCCAAACTCAAATATAATCTAGAATATATACTTTCTTAAATTGTTTAAATAAGCTTTACTTCTAGTTCTACCCAATTTAATTTAAGAATGGGATTGTTAAAAACCTTTTTTTGTATCATATACACTATAAATCACCATACCATTATTAGAAACCTAGTAAGGCACTAGGTGGGCCTTAAAATGTTACTAACCACCCCTAGAAAACCCTCATACCTCACTATGTAAATATACCTACCCACATATACTAGTTTTTGGGTTACCTCCACTCCCTAGCACTAGTGTCCAAGCTTGAAATGAAAAAAATAAAGTTTGTTACCCCTTTGTGTCTTAAAATTTAGGATGTTTTCAACAGTCATTTCCCCAAAATCATATTGACTCATTTATAAACCCCTATTTTCTCTAAACTCACTCTTAAGGTGCAAGTTAGAAAACTCCATATCAGCATTCCTCATACGTAAGATCTCCATTTGAGAAATAGACTAGTTGAAGATTACAAGATCTCCATTTGAATGATAGACTAGTTAAAAGATTGAAATTTTTTGAAGTCTTCTCACACCAACAAGACATGTATTCCTTGGATTTTCCCTTCCCTTCTTCCTCCATTTTCCCCATTAAGAATAAATTTCCATCTCCATAGCCAATCCCAAAACTCCAAAATTCCTACCATTGTCATCATTGCCAAATATGATACTTGCACATCATATTGTAATCATTTTCACATCGCCTTTGACTCTCTCACAGACTCACACCATTTGCAATAGTTTCACCCCCTAGGTTTTGATATTGTGGCCACCAATATTGCACACACCACCATCACAACCACCCTTGTTGCACACACCACCATCACATTTTCACTATCTTTGCATACACTACCATATTTCCAAACAGTGTTATTATGGAGGTCTGAATATGTCTTATAAGTGAATGGTTGTGGCAGTCTCCACTACATCACAACATTTACATCTTATCCTTCGTACTCAACTCAAAATAACTCACTATTGGGGACAAAGGTCATCCTTTTGTAAAAAAAACTAGGAGCTAAAGATGAAAGATCCTCTAAAGTTGAAGATCTCTCAGTACTAGACACCTACACCCAGGAGAGCCAGCAATGCCTCATCTGCCAAGCAGTATCGACCCTTTTTTCCTAGTGGTAACATCACTCTTGCCTGATAGCAGTGCCTAGTTTTTGACAATTATCTACGAGTGTCCAAATTCTCATCAGATCAATCGGCTTGCTTCCTGAGATCAATTCAGGTATCAAACCATATGTTCTCCAAGTGTACACATTCCTACCTCTTGTACTTAAGTTTATTTTCCTTTAAACATCTAACTTTAGACATAATCAATTCCTAGCTCTTGTCCTTTCTATTTATATATCAGATTAGAATAATGTCAACTCTATATTATTGTTATTAGTATAGTTTTTAGATAGATAGTTAGAGAAAGAAGAAAACTATCTTTTAAGTAACATCTTAAGACAGTCATTTTTTCTAAATATTTTAAGTTTCTGGTTAATAATAGTTGTGTTGACATAAACCATCTTAGGAGATCACATGCATCATAACATACTTACTTAACCATCTTAGAATATAATTATGTTTTCTCAATCTTTAACATTCTTGGTTAAGAATAGTTGTAATTTTTATTGTGATCAGACAATCATAGGACTTCAAACCCACCACAATGATTATGATGCTAGAATTTTTTCTAAGCAAGGGTTGGACCAAGAAGAGTGTGAGAAATCAACCATTATGATCAAGAATTATAAGGAGGATTGTATCCAAACAATGACCAAAAAAATATTTTGGGCATCATGTTGTCTTTCCAAAGTGTAAAAAAAAATCTATTACGCATGGAATATGAGATATCTAAATGTTCTCATGTGCAATAGTTGGACAATAGAATTGGGCAAGGTTCTTGTGTCAATTGTTCTGATTATCTCAGCATTATAACATGGATGGTTGTATTTTATAACAAGTAGGGAAATTTGTATTGGTGTGATAGCAATTATTTCCTAACCAAATTTTTAGTTGAATTTTTTTCACACCTTGCTAGTTAAATTTACTTGAGAAATTTTTTTTATGTCTCAAGCCATGAGATCATGACGCTTTTCATAAAGTCATCTTGTTATATCTCTCACCTTTGCCTATATACAAGGGTCCTCTTTGTACATTTAATTTCATTACATTAGATATTATCATATGCATATTGATATTATAGCAATTCCATTGCTTCTCTCTTGTGGAAGATTATTTTTCAATGCAAATGATTCTTGCCCTTGCTATTCCTTTTAGTGATTTCAACATGGTATCAAAGCATTATATTTTCAAGCCCTTTTTCTTTTTGGAAAGGTTTTTGCTAAGTTTTTCCATATGGTGCAACCTATCCTTAATCTAACCTCGCAGGTGAGTCTAGTAGGCCTAGATTTATATGAGTCAACAATAAACTTAATAGGTTTCAAAGAAGTTGCAAATTTGGTCATTTTTGTAGGGCGTCATTTGTGACTTGAAAATTTGTACAACCTTATTATTCATATGGCTGCAAATAAAATCTCTATGTAATTATTTGTATAATCACCAATAAAATCTACAAAATATTCTTACAACTATATCATCTCTATGTCACGGTCCATGGGTATTGATTAATGAATGCAAAAAAAAAATCTTTTGTAATTACTATCGTATGTAAGATCATGGCATCAACACCAAGCAAATTGCAGATCGTTCCGATATTAAAAAGTTGTCACTTCTTTCAAGTACCCAACCCCTGGTCAAGTGGAGGATCAACCCTTGGTTTTATGCAACCATGAGGGCTTTAAGTCTTCAATGTATTGCTTTTGTGCAAGGAGGCATTTTTTTGTTAAGGACATAACTTTTACCCACAATCTTAAGTTTTTAACCTTTATAAGCAACAAAAAGCACTTTTTGAGCACTTCATAATGGTATGATGATAGAGATAACTTTTCCTTACATAACATAATTTTTGAAAAATAATTAAATTTATTAAAAAATCACAAAAAATCTATTTGTATCCTTTAATTTTCTATTTGGTATGATTTTTTTTTTTTTAAAGTTAAAATCGTCATGTGTTATAAATGGTTGATTTAGGTTTGTCCATTACATAAATAACACTTAAGTGCCCTTTGTTATTTGTTGGAGGGGTTGCAATTACAACATTAATACATCTTGGAGGAGGAATGCTAGACATGATTTAGTTGCCAATTATCTTTTGGACCTCTTGGTGTTTTTTTACCAAACATGGAAAAACCTAGGGCTATTGAGTTCCTCACTTCCCATAATTACCACATGTGGAATCTAAAAATGAGACAACTATAAAATAATCTAAAAGGCTATAGCAAATGTTAGCTAACAAGCCTCCAAAATTCACTTAATTTTTTTTTTTATAGAAACAAGTTAAATGAACCCATGCAGTTAATTGGGTTATGTCTATTAGATAAAATTTGTTCTTTCACACTAAGAAAGTATGGGATGAATTGGATGATTTTCTCCCCACTATTAATGAGTTTTGTATTGTGCAATTAGAGGTAAATTCAATCTCTCTCTCTCTCTAGGGATATTTTCTAGGGATATTTTATTTCTATAAGGTACTTGTGAAGTTCAAGTTGTTATTGTCACAACTAAAATATTGTGAGTGAAATAAAAGTGATAAATCATGTAGATCTTCTTGATTATATCTAAGTTGAAGGGCTCATTTCTATTTTTATCATCTACCTTCTACTCCCCCATGGATGCCTTGGGGAGTTATAGTAAGATCCTAACCATGAGTTGTTTTATGAGCATATTTCTAGAGAACAATCCAAATTTATTCAATTGGATGCATTTCCTAGTTCTAAGAGTCGAGCATTGTTAACTCAATGATCCTAGTGAAAAATTTAGAATACATGTAAGCCTAAGATAAAATATACTTCAAGTGGTGATTCTACTTCCTAAAATAGAAGTAGAAGAACACTAAGAAGTCCACACCCACCTCCTATTTTTCTAAGACAAAAGAATCTTCCTCCAAGACAAAGAAGATAGGTGATCTACATACTTTTTATTACAATATTGGACACAATGAATCCATATTTTAGCAAAGGTTAGAGGCTTTGGGAGGAACCCATGCAATGACACAATATTTTTATCTCCAAACCCTCTTCCACAAGTAAAGGGTAAGTGCTTTCTGCATGGATTTGCAAGATTCACCTTCACATTATTGGATACTTGATTCAAGTTCTTCTAACCATATAATGCATTCCCTACATTGTATCTTTCCAACAACAATACTTAGATTGTAGTGAGAAACTTCATAGATTATTTTGGGAACAAGTATGGTACAATCGGTAGATGGGTGCATCAATTATGTTCTCTTGGATCCAAAGATTTGTGCTAACCCTAGATTTCCATCTATCAAATTTGACATTTTGAAGAGAGAAAATATGTTGAGCTCACACTACATGATTTAGTAATTCAAGAGCTACAAATGCCTAATATTTTTGTTGCTATCAAGAATGTTGATCATGGATCCCATTTGTACAATTTTGATGGTTTTGAGTCTTCTTCAAGATCAATTCTCATTGCACATGTCAATTCTTTTAGCGGGCTTTGGCCAACACAAATATTTTAATCATTAAAATTACAAGTCTCTTCAACAATTAAACACACAATATTTGATGATTGGTCTTCACATTATTTCATGCACTAAGGGAGTTTAATGAGGTTGTGTATTTGGAAAACATAACCAAGCAACATTTCCCAAGGTTAAGGCCTCTCATGTCAAGGCACACCTTAAGTTATTTTATAGTGATCTTATATCATTTTCAACTCTATCATTTTCAAGGGACAAGTATGTGCTCAACTTTATTGATAACTTATCACAATGCACATGGGTGTACTTTCTCAAGAATTTGAGTGAGGTTTGCACTACTTTAGGACCTTCAAAACATTTTTAGAGTATGTGAACCAAGAATTTTAGGATTTATATAGTGAGCATGGTATTCAACATTAACATTATAATTTCTTATTCTCCTAAATAGAATAGTATGGCTAAGAGGAAGAACAAGAATTTTGAGAGATGACCAATTACATGATTCAATCCTAGGACATGGAACCCATCTTTTGGGCTAAATAAATCAATTGTGCTAACTAGATTCAAAACCATATAACCTATAAGTCAATTTAGAATACAACTCTCAATGAGGCTTAGTCCCATCTCAAGCCTAATATGTCTTCTTTCTAAGTATTTGGTAGTTATGATTTGG
Organism: Sequoia sempervirens; assembly: GCA_007258455.2. Taxonomy (NCBI): domain Eukaryota; kingdom Viridiplantae; phylum Streptophyta; class Pinopsida; order Cupressales; family Cupressaceae; genus Sequoia; species Sequoia sempervirens. Next base: position 83,221 of record VDFB02258434.1, read on the forward strand.
CATCCATTCTAGATCATGGACATAAAGCTATGGATATGAATATTTAACCTTTGATATTTGTTGGCTATTGTAAGGATATGAAATCTTATAGGTTATTTGATTCTATTACTTTGGATGCCTTCTTTAGTGATATGTCATATTTGATTATCACTTCACGTAGATGGATGCATCATCACCTACTTCCCCTCACTACCTACTCCTCCATATATTAAGGATTATTTGGTTTTCAAGGGTGATCATGATGATAGTTGTGATCCACCATCTTCTAGTTCATCATTTTTGCCCCATTGGGCCCAAACTACTCTTACTTGGAGGTTGGACCTTTAGTTGGTGATCCTACAAATTCTTGTCACATCATTCATAATAACAAGTTTTAATCTTTTGCTTCATGCATTTTTAAATGATAATTATAGGTTTTCAAATGCTAGGAGTATTCAAAATGAGAATGATAGAGCCAAGGAGTATTGTTCTTTGATGGAGAATCACACATGGGACCTTGTACCTCTTCTAAAGGGAAGAAATTTTGGTGCAAGTGAGTGTATAAACCAAATTTATAATAGATGGGTCCATTGATGAGTACAAGGCACAACTTATGGTTAATGGTTTTTAAAAGTTGAGGGAATTGATCAAGTTCTAATACCTTTGCTCTTGTTGTTAAGATGGATTATATTTTTCTTGTACTTTCTCTTACTACATTATAGGGATGGTCAATTTATCAAATAGAAGTAAAGAGTGATTTCTTACACAATGATCTTCTTGAGAAGATCTATATGGAGTAGCCTCAAATATTTATGCATGATTATTCACTTTTTTTTAGGTTTCATTATTTGGTATATGGTCTCAAACAAGCCCCTTATGCTTGGTATGATAAGATGCATAGCTTCTTGCTTTCTTTTGGTTTCTTCATTATCATTCCAATCAGAAAATTTGCACTTAGATACTTGAAGAGGATCTTTTGTTACATATGTTGTATGTGGATGAAATGATTCTCATAGGTATCTACACCTCTATTATCTAAGGTGTTCATATAGCATTGATGGGTAATTTGATGACTGGTATTGAGCTTCTATAATTACTTCCTTGGTCTCTAATTCCTTCAATATTTTGAGGATTTTTTATTTTTTAGAATTAATATGCTCTTGACTTGTCTTAGATATTTGTCATTGCTAATTATGAGCCTATCCCCACTCCATTTCATTCAAGTGTCGCATTGTCTACAAGTTGAGATACACCAAAATGTGATGCTATATTGTATTGGTAATTGGTTGGAAATATTTTATACTTGACACATAGTTGTCATAATATTTCCTTCATAGTTGATCTTGTCTCCTATTTCCCTTGGGATCCTCATGATTCATTAAAAGACAACAAAATGTTCTTGGGGTTTATCTAGGTCTCTTCACACTTCATAATTCTAGTTTTATCTACTAATTTGATTCTAGTTTGACTGAATAGTCTTGCAAGAAGTAGACAACTATTGCATTATCATCTACAAAGGTTGAGGATCGAGGTGTGATTCTTGCTAGCTAAGGGGTTCTTTGGCTTCACTAATTGATAAAAAAGTTTGTCTTTCCCTTTTGATCATCCAAATACTCTTTGGTGTGATAATCAAAGTGTCATGTACATTTTACTTAGTGGGGCATCAATAAACTAATTTTATTGAGATCCACATGCACTTCATTATGTAGCTCAGCCAAGGTGGTGTTCTTCACTTCAAGTTTTAGGAGCAAGATATGGGCATCTTCCCTAAGCCTTTAGCATCACCTAATTATCTTCATGTGTGGTCAATTCTTGAGGTGAAGAAAGTTGTCCTTGGGGGATCATCTTAAGCCCTTCCTTCACTTGTACATGTTTATTTTCATGTTTTCTCTCTTTTAGGGATGATTTTTTTCCTATGGATTTTTCTTGTTTCTTCGTTTGTGAGAGATCTTTTGTTCATATGTATCTCATTAGGCCTTTTTATTGAGACCCATATTTTAGCCTTTTGTTATTTTAAATCCTTCTCTACATTACACTTAAAGGGGATGTTGGTGTAAACAAGGTTATTCCCTAACCAATTTTCCTTTTTAGTCATTTTCATACCTAGTTAGTTACTTAAGGCATTTACTTTGTGTATGAAGCCATGAGACCATGACACTTGTGATAACCTCATATTTTCTTATATCTCACCCTTACCTATATATACAAGGGTCTTCTATATCATTTAATTCCATTTTGTTGTTTAATATTGTATGATTATTAGTATTATAGCATTTCCATTGCTTTTTTTATGGAAGGTTAAATTGATGTTGTAGATGATTCTTGTGTATGCGAATCTTTTTAGTGGCTTCAACAATTTGGAACAAGAGCAATAGGGTGGTCTTCAAAAATGACAATTTGCTACCAATGACAACACAATAGTGTTCAATTCTTTTGAACTTTAAGGCCATTGAAATTGATTTTCAATTTTCATTACATTTTATCAATTATAATGAACAAACTGTCAAGAATTTAAGGATGATATCAACTAACGATTTGTGGTACTTTCTCTATAGATTTTTTTAAAATTAATTTTATTAAAAAACTTGTATATCATAGTTATTTTTCAATAAAGTGATTAATATATTGCATTCATAGGCTTTTTCCTCTAAGAAAGAATGAGATCACCTCCTACAATGCAAAGAAAACAATAATCTAAAATTTCATTATTAGTGTTTGTTTATCATGAAACAAATCTCAGCCACTAACATCAAATCATAACAATTATTTATTTCCATTTTGTATTTAAGCACACTCTATACCTCCTTTAACATGTGCCCACTACCTACCTCAAAGGCCCCATCTTTCATTGCATGAAGTAATTTTCTATGCAATGTGGTTTAGATTCCTAGTAATGTAATGTGCATATTCATTCCATTCATTGATTTGGCATTGCACAACCTACATTTTGATTTGGAAAATCATTCCATGGTTGGGGCATTGTGCATCACATGCAAGCCCCAAAAACATCCATGAACCAAGGTGAATAGTACTTAGCCATACTATATTATAGCTAGCAACCATACTTTTAACAACTAGTCCACCAAAATAGCTTCATTTCCTAATGCAAAAGGTGCAATGAAACACATTAATTCATTCTAAAGCAACTAAAATGTGTGTAACTATTATAATAGGAAAATTGAACCACCTTTGTCTTAAAGTAGATTAAATTTACATTTCAAATGTGTTAAGTAAATTCATAAAAACATGTAAAGCTAGATTAAGTTAATCACACACAATAGGGTTCGGTTTTACACAAATGGAAAACTATATTAGATATTTAAATCTAGTTGCATTAAGAAAACATGTTTATAATGTAGAAGATAAGAATTAAGACCAAAATAGAAAAGTGTGCAATAACTAAATGCCTCAAACTAAAATGGATTTCAAAATGTTATTGCAGTTGCATTAGCATTCATAGATTCACACAAATGTCCTATGTGTAGAAAGTAGAATGGTCTTGTATAGTGTTAGAAAATCCTACAAAACAAATATGCATCAATAAAGAATTGATACAAAAATATTAGAAAAAAAAAACAACAACAACAATAAAAGTGTGAAGTGTGATCATAAAATAAAGTCAAAAAGTAAATAGAATAGTTCAATTTGCAACTCACAGTAATAGAGAGAAAGTGGATAACTACATAAGAACTTACTAAAGTGGTCAACTCTTATTTTGATCTTTCAACTTCCACAAACAATCAATCAAAATAGAACTTCTGCTTAATCTATATGTATTTAAGACTAAAAATTACATATGAAAGTGTGTAGATTTAACTTAAATATAGATAAAATTAAACTACAAATTATGAATTGCAATAAATTAGATCTACAAATAGATCATTATTTTATTTTATATAAATAAAATACTAAGATTCTATCACTGTGCAAATAAAACAGGGAGATAGTGATCCAAATGCAACTTATAGCATCAATTAAGGAAAACTTAAATAATTTGCATGCAAAGGCATGACAGGGTCATGTTCTAATAAGAAATAAAAAAGCAAACATACTAGAGTGGAATGCAATATGTACGTAAAGATATGCCTATGGTGGATATAGTGGAGAGCCTTGGCGAATCAAACGAGGAGTAAGAATGAGAAGAAAAAATCCCCTTTCTTCCAATCACAGTAAAAATCGTTGTAGAAATAAGCATCTGAGAAATAGAAGCATAATGTTCTTAATATGAATGTCTTAGCGACTCTATATGGAAAAGATTAAAAATTATAAAAAGAGATGAAAATTAAGTCTTATACAGCCAAACGCTTAAGTAAAGTTGTTTTTGATTAAGTAAAAGGGAAAACAAGGGGAATAAGATTAGTTTTCAGCTGCAAAAGAGGCATTTCACATGGAATAATTAGCATTTAAAAAGACCAGTCAAATGGAATGTTATGAGGTGTAAAAGAACGTTGTTAGAATAATTTGCATGTACAGAGAAGGCATTAAGGGTAAAAGAACAGAAAGATTCTTCTTTATAAAATGTTTATACCTGTCTTTGTTATTCACCATGATGCTTAAAATGGGATGATTTGCTTTGTTTTCAAAACGTTTTCACTCTTTTTACTGCTCTGATTACTATGAATTCGTATAAAGGAGAAGTAGAAAGATGTTTTAGAGATAACTTGATTATAGAATGCATTAAAAATACCTCATGTTTTAGGAATCTGACAGTTGTTTTCAATTTAATTTGCAATTGGATTTGTTTATTTATATTGAGAAGATAGTTTTTATTTTTATTTTTTTTGACAGTTTGGGTGTGGGGATGTCCCCTCAACCACATGAATGTTCACACCCCTACCTCCAATGGACAGGAGATGATTCTTATGTTGGAGTGTGTTTATTGTTGCGTCAAAAGATCAACTTGTTAATGCCCAATACAAATGCCAGAGATAAGCGGATCCACAAGAGGCAGTTATTCCATGTCCTGAATCTGAAGGGAGATGCTAGCGATTAGTCCAACAATCCCCCCCTCAGTGTCACCACGTTTGTCATTGCACCACTCTGATTGACCTACAAATGCCCGATACAAATGTCAGATCTATAAGCGGATCCACAGGAGACGGTTATTCCATGTTTCGAATCCGAAAGGAGACATTGACTATTAATCCAACACCCTATACTTGAGATACTCCGAGAGATGGTAGCCAGTGGGTATGTCCTGTCCCTCTCCTAGCATAGTTAGGAAGACAATAGCTTTCACTTATTCAGCTCGCCATCAATGACAGTGGCATTATCTCAATCTAGTTGCCAGCCTAATCCAATGCCTCCATACACTTAGGTGGAACTTTAGGTGCAATGTTCTTGTCCTCCCTGATCTTGACTATAAGGTTTGCCAGTCTAAGGCTGGTCCCTACCACGTGACTGCTGCCTATAGCTTGTATTATGACAGTCTCTGCTCATATGATGGCAATTATATGTTTCTTATTATGGCCAACACAACGCAGGACCAATCCTTCTAAAACAACTTCTCCACTCGTTGATGACATGGCGTTCTGATTTCTGACTAGCATTTTCCCCCCTCTATTGAAAGGTGGTGAGTCAAGAGAATGCATCATCATTTATCCCCAAAGATATTCTCAATCTCATACTTAACTTCATGTAGGGTTGTCTGGCAAAACCACAATGTATATCTCTCTAAAGATGCTACTTGGATGACTCAAAAACAATATTTATTGTTAAAGCAATGAGATATGTAGAATAGGAATGATAGCTAACACTAAAGAACTAAAAGGATTCTATGTTTTATGATTAATGGTGTGATGAGATGTCAAACAACAAATTGGTGACTTCATCCTATTGGGCTACACAGTTGAATCCAAATAACTAAGTATTGCACACGTGATCTAGAGTTGCAACATAAAAATGATGACAACAAAGATTGAACTATGCATCTGCATAGCTAAGCTAGGTTCTATGCATAGAGGATACAAGGCCATGGAATTACAACACAAGGAGTCTAATTCATTAATCCAGACAAATACACTCCATGCATGGTATTGAAAAGATACCTTGCAAAAGTTTAAGAAGGATTTTATCAACTAATCAATGACAGTGCTTAAACCTGCAAATGTGGTTAGAGAACATGCAATCATTCCCAAGTGCATAATTTCATTCATGGAGACACTCATAGTCTTACAGTCATACGCTAAAAACTCTCCTTTATTGAATTACAAAATACAGTTAGAAACCAGAATCGGAATTCGAGCTTAGATCATTAGAAACTTGCCCTGAGTGAAATACAGAATAAAGAACACAAGACTTGCACAAGTTGCCTGTTGAGGCCAACTCACCAAGAACGGATTATGGTTCGAAAATATTACTATATATGCCATGGGGCTGCCCTAAGGCTTACATGAATGTACCACATGCCACAATCCTTAGCTTCACAACACAATCAAGTCACAACTTAAAATATACAATCAAACCTGCAAAGAGAGAAAATAGGATCAAATCTGATCACATACAGACAAAGAAGCCCTCGAGATCATGCTCTGCAAAAACGAGGGAACAAATATTTTTTGTTCGATTACGAACCCATGTGCATACATACCTTCTGTCAGCAAATTCTTGGAGTTTCATTTAAAATAGGAATGACTTGAGGCAAAAGATTTGATTTTGATATAAAATCCGCAAATGGAATGGACCCAATCAAACTTGCATTTAGTTCAATCTACACCGAAGAAAATACACCACAGAAGAATTTGTTTCCCATGTGGGTGACAGCCACAGCCTCATAGTTATGATCTCAAACTTGAGGGAAGTAATTAAATATCAACAGCACACCTACATAATTATCAATTCCATTGATTGCCAACTTGCAAAAGAAGCCCAAAAAATGATGCAAAGGCAATTAAAATGCATCACGGTCGGGCTTGCATAACACCCTTGCAATTGGAAAAAGATCGATGGCCTTCATAATGCTCGAGCTAAGCAAAAAGATAAATGGCCTTCACAGAGCCACGCAAGCAAGAGAAACAGGGCATAAAAGTCTGAAGAAGTCAAGCATGGCATCGACCACTAAGGAGGAGAGCACATCTTGCATGGAAAGTCACCGTAGGTCAATGTGGGAGTCGTGGCCCAAGGAGCAAATACCAACGCACAGCGCATGAACCCCAAGTTGTGGTTGTATTGTAGGTGAAAATTGCCCACTGGCCATAGAAAAGCTACCACATACCCCTCATAATCCAGCACATAAGACCCCACCATGAAGATGTCATCGCTACCAACAGTCTTTCCACCACCTTGGATGCCATGAGGCATCTTACCACTGGTCCAACATTGCATAGGGAACAAACCTGCTAGATGTATACTCGTCGCTACGTTGGTGCCATCCATCAGTTAAATAGCCATCGACTTTCCAGGTGGATGACTGCAAGAAAAACAAATAAATAAAGACATTAGATTTCTACAGTCCATATTTATAAGAGTTTGTTGCTTCTGGATTAAATTGTGTTTGTTTTTGGATCAACGTTTTGGATCACACTCTGTGATCCATCATCAGGATGCAAAAAGAGTTGTATGGAGTCTGATCCAAAAAGTTGATCCAAAAACGAACACACAGTTTAATTCAGAAGCAGCAAAGTATCTCTAACAAATAGATAAATAAGATTAAAATGTCATTCAAAAAGGGAGAGACCACACATTTAGTGAGGGAATGGTGATCAAAGGTGGAGGTGTCATGGAACAAATATATAATAGATTAAAATCTCATTCAAGGAGGATGGAGAGACCACACATTTAGTGAGGGAATGGTGATTAAGGGTGAAGAAGGTGTCATGATATTAATGAGGTATGGTATCTTGTCATTTTTTATTTTTTTTTATATGAAAGGAGAGACAAAAATATAACATGTAAGAGTAGAGAGTATGAACATCCATCAACACATTCAACAGGTGTAAATGGTAGAGTCCACAACCTTTGACCACGTCCTCCCTACTCAAGTTTAAATGAGAGCTTCTAAAGAGGTTGTGAGTATCAATAAAAGCATAAAGGATATAGGAATTTCAAGGAGTTTTTTAATCCTATGATCAAGAGAGGATAACGATATAAAACTATTTTGTCCAAAGTCCCTTAAGAGAAACATTGTCTCATAGAATGTAATGATTGTAGGATATGCGCAATTATGTATAACCTGGTGTTTCAATGAGGATTTTAAAATATTGCCTCAAATTAAATGTAGTTTTGTGAATGTGATGGTTGCAAGGTATTCACAAAATGGGTTTGTTAAGAAGTCTTAAGGAACTTTTGAGCAAATGCAACTATTAGGTGTAAAGCAAGATTCTACAAGCTTTGCAAGCATTCACCTTTCTTATGCCACAATGAGAGCTTTGGAACAAGATTATAGATGTTCTTCAAAAACATAAAGGATAGTGGATTGTGTGAGAAGAGGGCATGACATCAAGGAGATGTGAAAGGAGGGAGTATTTTCACTTAGTGAGAAATATGCATGCATACTTATGTGACTTTGAAATCTTAACATTGGGTGAGGCTTGATGATTGTAAAAACAATCAAGGGGATAGATTTGTAACACTGAGCCATGGGATAGTTCTTTGTGAGGATACTCAAATCACTTCAAGTCAACTCATTGAGCAAGCAAATCTAGTTTCCCTAGTTGGCCTGCCCAAACTCATCCTCACTGCAAAGGAAACATCTAAACTAGAACAAGATAAGTAAATATTAGTGATATCTATTGTATATTTTTTGTGACAATTTATTATTATTATAACATATTTAAATTCCAGTAATGGCCTATAAATAGGTGAATGATCAAGGATTATAACAAAATGAAAGAAGTGGAGTTCAAATTATATTAATGTCAAGGCTACTCTAAAAATTGTATAAATGTAGCATCATGTTTAAACATTAGAAGTTGTAATAAATGTGCATAGTGATAACCACCTCTATGTGATATAATTACAATGAAAAATTAGAAATGTAAGAGGAAATGCTAATTTAATTAACTAAGACAAATTGCTTAGTAGATTAGCAACATAACATGAAAAGATAATTATTTTGTAATAAGTCGTCTCTTTTTTATCTATTATTCATTCTTAAGATATACAAGATGACATAGTCTAGATAAAGGATTAAAAAAGTAAATCTTACTAACTATGGATTCATATTGTGGCCTTAGCTTTTTTATACTCAATCATGCACACTCCAATGTTATATCTATCAATGGATGGAATAAAGGATAAGGTTATCAAAAAGTACACTTTAGCTTGATCCATTTGTTGGTCACTTCTAACAAGGAGTAATGTGCTAGGTTAAAACTATCGTATCAAATTTATTAGACTAATCATAATGTGGAATCTAGTGAAGATGGTATGTTAGACATGTAGTCCCAGTAATACTAGCTACAAACTAATTGCACATCTATTTTATGACATCCTAAACCTACAAGAAAATTGTCACACCTCTCTTTGCAGTGCATGACATACTAGTAAATGTTAAACATGCCATGTGTTTAGTTTTTAAATTGTTCCTCAATGTCATATGTTGGTTGTATTTAATTGATTTTTCTAATGAAATAAATACTTGTTGAGATCCTTGATGGTATATGGTGTACATACCAACATGTATTTCATTGCATCTTATGCAAGTTCATAATTATGTAAAGATCTACTTTTCTTATTGTGATATGACACTTGAAATTCTACTTTTAACATTTAGCACCTATTTATTTAGTTGACAAATTTAGGTTGTTGCCTATTTTTCGTATTGCTAAGGTATCAAGACTGTTTCTTTTTTTGTAAAAGAGCTACCTATGACAAATAATAAGGTTATTTTATAGCCATTGAGCCTAGTTGATGTAAGTGTGATGATAGTTGAAACAAGTTATTCTAACTCTTAAGAATGTTGTGGGTTTCATGGTTGTGTTTTGTTGGTTTTTAGATTAAAATAATTATCATATGAATAATCTATAAATTAGTATGAGATGTAGACTTTCTATAATAATATTACCATCTACACTCTACTATTGATACATCCCTTGTGAATGGGTTGTGATTGTAGAGTTTCATGGGTAAATGATACCTTCCAATGCTTCAAAGGTATGCTTAATTAGAGCAATAAGGATCATCAACCCTATAACATTATTCCTAAGGGGTATTGTTTATTCTCGTTGAATTATCTGAGCAAAACCTTATATGGCTTTACATCAAGATATAACTTTTGGATGTGGCAAATATGATTACAATAATGTAACTTCATGTTTAGGTCACCATTATGGCATAGTGTCCTGGCCCAACAATAAGTGTGGTTTGTGTGAACAAAGAGAATTTCTTGATGAGTAATTAAGCTAACCTTTGTGTCAAGGAAATGAACCTATAAGAGGTTTGGGATGTTTATGTTCAACTAGGAATAATAAGGGTGGTGATGTCTAATTTGAGATCTCCACGTACTTGGATGGAAGTGTCTGTTGGACTAATCGCTAGCGTCTCCCTTCATATTCAAGACATGGACTAATTGCCTCTCGTTGATTCATTTCTTTGACATTTGTATCGGGAGTTAAAAGGTCGATCTTTTGGCGAAACAACAAATGTGTTCCAACAAATGGTATCAGAGTCATGGTCGTGGGTTTGAATCCCATCGGCTGACACTGAGAGGGGTATTGTTGGACTAATCTCTAGCGTCTCCCTTTGGATTCAGGACATGGACTAACTGCCTCCTGCGTATACGTTTATCCTTGGCATTTGTATCAAGCGTTAAAAGGTCGAACTTTTGGCACAACAACAAACATGTTCCAACAGTGTCATGATACAAGTTTGTTGAATTGGGAACTGAGTTTGATTTTGTACATACTATAAGCTATATTAATTGTTGGTAATCATGAAAGGAACCCTATTAGGGTATGAAATAGTAATCCTAGAAATTGGGGTTCGTGAATCTTAATAAATAAACTTAGTGAGTTGTGGTTTGTTCAAAACTATGTATTGATAAATAGTGATTGTTACACTACTTGGTCTTGAACCTTTCTATGGTTTTCCTTCTATAGTATCCTAATATTTAACCTCCTAGAGTAAAGTTACTTGAGTGGTTATGAAACCCTAGGTATAGGAAGCTAGCTTTGTATTCCTTAAGAGATTTAGTGAGGATAACTATGTGGGAACTTCAATCACATTTGGAAGAGAATATACAAGCAACCTAGGGCAAAGGATGCCCTTGTGCCCTAATTTTGTAGGGGAGAGTTTAGGGGATAATTCCAAGGTTTGGGGTTATTCCTAAATTTTTCTAACCTTCCCTCTTTGATATGTGCCATCCTAATGCTGAAATTTGTATTATATGGCTATGAATGAAGTAAGGAAAGTTGATAATATTTATCTAACAAATAATGTGCTTCTGATTAATGTGTTCTCAAAGAATAATTTGAATAAAGTGGATGGATTTTATTACTTTATAAGTAGGTATGTGTACATGTTAAGTAGAGGCCAACTCATGTAGATTCAATGTGTTAATTGTGTGTTAATAATTTAACCTGAAGGCCTATAGGATTTTGTGTATAGGGTCATGGATCACTTGATTGTGACATGTATCTAGGTTCACTTGACCAATACTGTAAACCCCTATGATGTATGGATTATTTTTTAAAATATAAGATGATCCCTCAAATATCATAATCAAGTATGATATGGGAGTGATTAGTTGGTTATCACCATTATCATGGCTGTAACAAATGCTTGGAGCTACTGGTCATATCTTTAGGATTAGATAGATTTCACCAATAGCATAGAGGTGATGATGTTAGGATCTATCCATGTTATGATACAAGAGAGATTAGTTGGTTGTCACCAATATTGTGCAAGTGAGAAATGCCTGGAGTTATTCGTCGTATATTATGGTCTATTTGGTCGGCACTAGTAGAATATAGGTGATTGGTTTTAGGAGGCTACCCATATTTTGAAGGGGTTAATCAACATATTATCAAGGTAACATGGTGTTATATGTATGGTACTAACCCTTCGAGGGTGGATAGACTTATTGTTGGTCACTTAGGGGCAATAGATGTTAGAATCCACTAATTTGATGGTTCAACAGGATGTGGAAATCTTATTAATAACCTTAAATGTGATGTGTTTTGTGACACTTAATCCTTATTTGAGAATGGTCGCAAGTATTATGGGATGCTTTTTCATCATCACTAGTAGTGTAGAGGATCAAGGAAAAGGATGGGACACATGGTGTAGCATGGGATGCACCAACATTCTTTCTCTAGATGAGATACACTAAAAGAGAAGGTGTTAGTGAACTAGTTAATGGGAAGATGCATGCAATTATGTCACATCTACTTTTTATCACTAGTTGGTTATTGAGTATATGTTAGTCATTCATTATGTACTTGTGTAAATGGCCTTAGGTATTGTGCTCATTATTATACTTATTCCCTTGCTAACTTGATGACATCAAATAGTATGGGATGTTTGATTGTCACCATAAATGGGTTGAAAAAATAACGGAACCCACAATGTAGTATGGGATGCATTGACATTCCTCTTCTAGATGGGATATACTTACAAGGTTATTTGTTCGTGAACTAGGTAGTGGGATGATGTGTGCAGTAGGTTGCATCCACTTTCAATATGTTGGTTGATCTATATGTGAACATGTGATATATGTGTGAATTGTTCACGCTAAATATATATGCAACCTATGTTTAAGCTAGTCACTATTGTACTTTTGATATATGTATGAGCTAGTCACTATTATACTTGTGATGTGTGTATGAGCTATTCATTATTGTACAGGTATGATGTGTGTATGAGATAGTCACCCTATGTATAAATGATGTATTCTAAATCCAATCGCTATGTGAACTTGGAATGTCAGAATGATATTGTCCCTATGTGATTCTGTGTGTGTTTCTACACTAACGATTGGTATGGAACCAACACTTAATCAAAATATGGTTATTATCATTCTATTATAATTGGACTAATTTGGAAGCATAAGATTAATGAATAGTAATGATTTAAAAGTGGGATCAAAAATCTTATACAAGAGAAGATGATGAATGTTATTTATTATTAGTGTATGAATTATAGATCCACTAATCCCAAGAGGGATATGTATCTAGGCTCATCATGAATGAACCCTCAAGGATTTTGGTATTGGCCTAGGAATGACCCTAACATTAGGAGCTTACCACTTTCTAGTGTAAGAATATGAGTAGTGACATAGAGTCATCACCACAACTATGATTGAAAAATTTATAAATTTGACACTTCTTAATTATATGAAAGATGATTGGTTAATTAAGATAGTAATTGTTTTAAAAAGTATAAAAAGAATAATAGTAACCAAGGGGTTGTTAAACATGGAAACCCAAAGGCAAAGTTTTAGAAAGCTATCGACCAAAATGGGCCAATAGCTAGTGGAAGAATGACTAGTCCCTCCATTAGTCATCGGCCAAAAATGGACCATTGGATTTCCTAACTTGTCGGTCATTCAAGATATTAGATATGTAAGCCTGTATCTTGAATCATATAGCCACGAGCTACCAAAGGTCAACTTTAAATATAACATTACAATATAGATAGTGTTATTCAAATGGTCAACAATGATATTTAGATTTAGGCATCAATAGGATTTAAATATTGCAAGGATTACATATAGCAGGTTTCAAATTCATGAGTGCAGGTTTTTCATGGAGGCTATAGAGACCATTAAAATCATTGAGAATTGCATCTAAACAATATGGAATATCCCAATAATTAGAATTTGAACCATGACAAACTTGGGGTACAAATTTACATAATTCCACAAGATGGCTATAAGGACTAAACTCGGAGTGGAGCACAAAAATTAGACACAACATGACTCAATACAAAAATATGGTACAACCAACAAAGATAATGAGAGAAAATAAGAAAGAAAAAATTGAAAAGTATTCTACCTAAATGGAAACAATAGAAAATGAGGAAACAAGGAGAGAACAAATATATATATATATATATACACACACACAAAAGAAGAGACAAAGGAAAAGAGAAATAAGGAGAAAAAAAATGGGAAAATATGAAAGAGAAATATAAAGATTGCAACAAAGAAAGAAAAAGATAAAAATAGAGAGAAGGAAAAAAAATAAGAGATAAAATTATAGTTTAAAGATGAAGAGAAAGATAAAAGGAGAGAGATAAAAATGAAGTAGAAGAGAAAGAATAAAAGAAAGAGAGACATAAATCAAAAAATAGATAAATGAAACCATGATGAATTAGAAAAGGTAATAGAAGTAAAATGGAAATATAATAAATTAAAAAAAAAAAAGGAGATTAAAGAGAAATAGTTGAGGGAGGAAAGGAACAACAAATACACAAATACAACATAGATAAAATGAAAAAAAAATAAAAAATAGAGAAAATAAATATAGAAAAGAATAGAGAGCAATTAAGAGAAAAAAAATGTGAAAGAAAGAAAGATAAAAAAGAAAATGAAATGACAAATAAGGATGGACATAGAAAGATATATAAAGAGATAAAAATAAACAAAGAGGAAAAATATAAAGAAAGAGAATAAGAAGTATAAGCAAAGTCAATGAAAATGATAAAGGCAATGGTATAAACAAAAAAGATAGAAAGAGGGAAAAAAGGTAACTAAAAAATATAGAACAAAATTAAAATTAATAAAGATAAAGATAGATAGAGAAAAATCAAAGAGAACAAAAATGAGGATTATAATTTTGAAAAGAAAGAAAAAGAAAAAGGTAGAGTTAGAGAGATATAAGAGAATACTTAACTTTGAGATAAAAGTTAGAAAATGAAGGAAAAAAAGAAAGGGAAAAAGATAGGAAGAGATAATTAAATAGAAAGAGAAATAACTAAATAGAAAGCGGAAGAGAAAAAATGGAAGTTAATAATACAAATATAAAGAAATACAAAAAATAGATAAAAATAGATAAAATGAAAAAGTGAAAAATAACAAATGGAAAGAGAGAAATGGAGAATAATATAAAAGAGAATAAAACTCAAATAAATAAATAAATGAGATAAAGAGCCAAAGAAGGAAGAGAGACAAAAATATAGAAACAAATTGAACGACAAAGAGATAAAGAAAGAGAAATTAAAAGAAGGATAGAAAAATAAAACATGAAAAAACCAAAAAAAAAAGATAGAGAAATGATAAATAATTAACAAAGAACAATATAAAGAAAAATGTGTAAAGAACAAAGACAAATAAAAAATAGATAAGGGAATTGAAAAAATTATAGCAAAGAAGTGGCAAAACTATAAACTGAAAAATAGATAAAAGAAATAAAGAAACTGAAAGGAAAATTGAAATTAAATGAAGAGAGAAAGAAGCAAAGAAATAATCAAAGACCAATAGAGAAACGTATAATGAAAGATAGAGAAAATAAAGATGATAAAAAAGACTAGAATATTGAAAGAGAAAAAAAGAGTAGAAAGAAATTAAAATAGATAGAGAAAGAAAGACAAATATAAAAAAGAAACATAAAAAATGAAAGATGGAAAATAAATGAGATCAAAATAGACAAAAATAAACAAATATAGAAGGAACGAGATATGGAAAAAAATAAAAGAAATCAAGGCATTATATGCATAGAGGAAAATATGACAAAAGAAATAAATGAAAGAGAAAGAGAAAGAGAAAGAGAAAGAGAAAGAGAAAGAGAAAGAGAAAGAGAAAGAGAAAGAGAAAGAGAAAGAGAAAGAGAAAGAGAAAGAGAAAGAGAAAGAGAAAGAGAAAGAGAAAGAGAACAAGAGATGAAAACAAGGGTAGAGAGAGATGAAATGGGAGATAGAGACAAAAAGAAAAAAAGAGAATGAAAAACATAGAGAAACACAAATTAAATGTGCACAAAGAAATAAAGGGAGATAGAGGAAATGCGAAAGGATTTACAAATAATGGCATAAAGAGAAAAAATAGTCCAAACAAGAGATAAAGAGAGAAACGAAGAATGAGAACAAATTTTGGATGCAAGAGTAGCCTTTTTCATCACCCAAAAATATGGTCATTTACAAGCACATGTATTGACAAACTATGTAAACATGGAAAAGGGTGAAAGTTCTCAACAATAGTCATTTGTTCGAGTATGTGATATTTTTTAAGGACCTTTAATGCATTTTAGGGTAATTATCATATTTAGAATGGCCTCATTTAGATATGTGCCACATCGGCCTCCTTTGAGATGTATATTTATGTGCACATATACACACCTAACCCACTATTTTTCTCTCAAGTATAAAGTTTTATAATATGTTACTCCCTACAAGCACCATCACATGTTTTTGTCTCCTTTTTCACATTGTTCTTGTATTTTAAAATCTTACTCTCTTCATTCTTAAGGGTGCATACATGTTGATTTCCACAAGGTATCAAAGAAAACAACACTCTCTTTAAGGTTTCAATTTTTCCAAGTAAACTCTAATTTTCAAGAATCTTGCATTTCTTGCAAATCTTTGTGAATTTTCAAGGTATCTTTTCAAACTATTTTTTGTGATTTCTTTCATCAAGTTATTTTAATTTTAGGGATTCATAAAATTGCTCTCTAGGCCACATTTTTTGGAATTTACCTTATTTCTTTATATTTTGATAAATCTAGTAAAATTCATTTGTAGTATGTTCTTTGAGTTTATGGATTTGAGATTGAATTTATTTTAAAATCATCAAGGAAAAGTCAACTTATATGTATACTCCCACACACTCTTGACCAAATACTGCTAATAGAATCATTAGAGATCCAATGTCCAAGGAGTAGATCACTTACAAGGAGAAACACATTTGGAAAAGGAAAGGCATCAAGATCAAAGCCTTTCTCAAGACAAGAGAAGAAACAAGAAGGAATGTCTCATTTTATCAAAGAAGAATATGATTATTGTATGATTTGTCCATAACCACATATATTGGCATTCTCAAATCCAATATTTCATAGAACATGCTTGGGAAACCGGGGCCATAAGTTCATCTCATTTCACAATAGTAGTGTTACTTTCCATCTTGTCCTCCATGTTTTTTCTCCTTGTTTATCCATTTTTTTGGTTGCTAAGACACATGTAATTAATATTCTCTAGCATCACCAATTTGGTCACATCAACTATCAAACAATTTGCATATGGTAAAAAAATGGTCTATGTATATTTCCCCAATATGTCTTCCAAGATATGTATGTGAAGGTTTCTTGATTTAAGAACAACATCCAAAGGGTTTTTTGAAAATAACTACTTACCATGTGTCATGATCATTGGGAATATTGTTTCAAAAAACTACTTATCATTACTCTCTCTTTCTGCTTTTCATCCTGATGATGGATCATGGAGTATGATCCGAAACGCTGATGTAAAAATATGCACACAGTTTATCCAGAAATCTTGAAGACAACTATTATGGACTATGAAAATAAAATGCTATTGACATCCTTCCTCTTCACTACTACATTTTTTTTAACATGTGGCCCCACTTTTGGATGTTGTGGGTGTGTTGTTGATATGTGGTTGTCATTGATTCCAACACTATTAGCATTTGGTGTATTGAAGGTTGTATATTTCGAGGATATTGAGAAAAATGTTAAAAGAAGTGTTGTAGGTTCCCTGTGGAACTGTGAAAGTCATGAAGGTGTCTTGTTTTGTGTGTTGAAGATCAGTTGTTGTGGATTAAAGGGTTTTTTGTTGAGTGTATCTAGTCCATCCTTCAAAAAATTTAGAGGTCTGCGTGAAGATCTGTTCGTGTTGTGAATAATTGTGTTTTGACAGTATTTTTGTGGGTTCTATCAATGTTCCAGAATGAAGTTTGTGTGTTCCTATTGATGCGGATGCTTCTCTATTGTTTCTTGGTGCTCGTGGATGTTTCTAGATCATGCTCTATCTTTGTGGTACGTCCACATTGATCGGTGTGCTCGTGGTCGAAGATTTTTCTCCTAATGTTCCATTTTTCATGTTCTTGGCTAACATGATGGTGGTAGTGTGTTGTGGATCTTCTAGGTGAAATTAATTAAAGTCTTTTGGTGTTGGAGTTGTTAATTTGGGTCTCCACTATGTTGTGGCTGACCTTGGTGGATTTGCATTGCAAATTTAATTGTAAATTTGGGCCGACATTGAAAATGTGTTTTATATTTCTAGCCGACTAAGTTGTTGATGTAATCTCATGTTGCGAATATATAAGAGCAATTGTTTCATGGGTGTAGAGTGTGCTTAGTATGCTCAGAGTGCTCGGCGTGCTCCTGTGTGTGTATGTGCGAATATAATTCGATTGCAGAGCAGAGTGTGAAGGAGATTGAGCAAAGTGTGAAGAAGTTTGAGCAAAGAGTGAAGAAGGTTTTCTGTCCTTAACTAGAACTGTAATCAGGCTTGTGTAGAAGCTATTTTCTCAGTTCACAATTTGGATGGTTTTAGTCCAAACCTTTCTTTGGACAGTGAGTCCTCTTTTGTATTTGAGCAGTGAGCTCTAGGCAGTGTGCCTGAATGCATGTGCATTCCCATTATTCTTATACTTTTAACAGGGTATAATATTGTGGACTAACATCCACCGTGGTTTTTCTCCTAACATGGTTTCCACGTAAAAATATTGGTGTTCTTTGTGTTTTTGATGTGTTGATTGTCTATGGTTTATTATTCATTCATCAGATTTGAGATTAAGTTAAGTAAAGATTGAAAAGTTCAAAATATTATGTGACAACTGATTCACCCCCCCTCTCCGTTGTTTTTCCTTGTTTTTCCAACATTTGGTATCAAAGTAGGTTCCTCTAAAGAAGTTTAAAAGCTTGAGGTGATCCGAGATGGCATCATACAAGAAGGATCGTCCTAGGTTTGATGGAACAAACTACTCATTGTGGAAAGCTAGGATGGAGTGTCATTTGAAGTGTATTGGTGAACCCTTCTGGAAAATTACAAAGAAAAGATATGTTATTCCTGTGACTGGTCCCTCCAATGCTGATGAGATCAAAGAGGTTGAGAATAATGTTTGGGCTATGGAAGCTTTGTTGAGTGCTCTAACAAATTCAGAAATGACAAATGTGTTAGGTCTGAAAACAACTCATGAGATGTGGAAGAAGCTGGAAACTTTGTATGAAGGAGATGTACATGTGAAGATGGCTAAGCTACAGAGTTTGAAAGGAAAGTATGAAAATTTGAAGATGGGTGAAGATGGGAATATTTCTTCTTTTATGCAGAAAGTAAATGAACTAGTGATGGGTATTAGATGTGTTGGTGGTATTCTAGAAGAGGAAGAAATTGTGGCCAAGGTGCTCAAATCATTGCCTCACTCCTACAAAGCAAAGGCTCATGCTATTGAAGAAACCAGATCATTGACGAATGTGACAAGGGACACATTGATTGGTAAACTTGTTGCCTTTGAGCTAAGTGAATTTGGTGATTTTGTTCCTAAGACTGAAATTGCATTCAAGGCTACTGTATCTGGAAGAAACAAGACAAGATATGATATGGGAGAGAGTTCCAAAAATACATTCAGGTATGAGGAAGAAATGAAACAACTTGAAGATGAAGAAAGAGAAGTAGAAGAGCTGGAAGCACTGATTGTGAAGAAAGATGGTAGAGGACAAGGTAAGTATAAAGGAAAGTTGCCTATCAAATTTTTTTCTTGCAGTAAAATAGGTCATTTTGCTTCAAGGTGTCCTGAAAGAGTCCCTAGATCTAAGCCTTACAAATCTAGATTTCAAAAGAAATGCTACTTTGTTGAAGAAGGAGTAACTGATGATGAGTCTGATAAAGAGAATAGAAATGAAGATGATTGGGTTTTCATTACTATCAAGGAAAATAGTCCTGAGGCTACTGAATCTGCTAAAGTTGAGAAAGCTCTTGCAGCCCGAATTGAAGAAAAGGATGAGTGGGTCATTGACAGTGGATGCTCACATCATATGACTGGTGACAAAAGAAAATTTGTAAGTCTAGAGAAGTATGACGGTGGGGTTGTGAGATTTGGTGATAACAATGCTTGTGTGATTTGTGGAAGAGGATCTATTTGTCTTGGTGGTAAGCATAACATTGATGATGTTATTTATGTTGAAGGCTTAAAGCACAACCTATTGATTGTTGGACAGATGGTAGACAAGGGTTATAATCTTCAATTCAAAGATGGAAGATGCAGGATATATGGAAGCTCTAGAAATGTAATTGCTTCAGGTAAATAGACAAAAGGTAACATTTTTCACCTGAATGCTACTAGTGAAAGTTGTTTAATTGCTCAAGTAGATGAAAGTTGGTTATGGCATAGAAGTCTGTGTCATGTGAATTTTGATAACATTGTCAAAATAAGTTCCACTCAAGCAGTAAGAGATCTACCTAAGCTAGTAAAGCCTGCTAGCACAATTTGCAAGGAGTGTCAGATGGGAAAACAGACTAGAGTTTCTTTTCGGAGCAAACATCATAATTCAAATGGATTACTGGAGTTGATACATACTGATTTATGTGGTCCCTCCAGAGTTAGAAGTCTCCATGGTGAAAGGTACTTTATGCTGATTATTGATGATTACTCTAGAATGATATGGGTTGCTTTCTTAAGAGAAAAATGTGAAGCTTTAGAGAAGTTCAAAAGTTTCAAAGCTATGGCAGAGAATGAAAAGGGTCTGAAAATCAAATGCTTAAGGTCAGAAAGAGGTGGTGAGTTCACCTCCAGGGAGTTTAATTCTTTCTGTGAAGAGCATGGAATCATAAGACAATTATCTGCTCCCCGAACCCCTCAACAAAATGGTGTTGCAAAGAGGAAGAATAGAACAGTTTTGGATATTGCTAGAACAATGATGATTGAAGGAAATGTGCCCCATATCTATTGGAGTGAAGTTGTAAGCACTGTTGTGTACACTTTGAACTGGGTAAATGTAAATGGTAATTCTAGTAAGACTCCTTTTGAATTATGGTTTGGTTATAAGCCTACTGTTAAATACTTCAAGATCTTTGGAAGCAAATTCTACATCAAGAGAGATGATATAGGCAAGTTTGATTCAAGAAGTGATGAAGGAATATTTCTAGGATGCTCTACTAGAAGTAAGGCCTACTGGTGCTATAATAGAAGACTAAGAAAAATGGTTGAGAGTGCAAATGTCAAAGTTGATGAAGATTCTGCTAAATCATCCAGATAGTGTGGATATGATTCAGATGAAAACAATACAAACAAAGGGAAGTATGCTCAGACACAAAACCAACTTCAAAGTGTGCCATATGTTCCTTTTGTTTTGGTAAATCAAGGAAGTCAGGAAGCAGAGACAAGTGCAAGTGCAGAAGAAAGAATAGATGAATCAAAAGTTCTAGAGAAACCTAAAACTCTGAGGTATGTAAAGCTAAATCACTTTGAAAATCAAATTATAGGAGACAAAAATAAAGGTGTGCAAACTAGAAGGAAGATTGCAGAAGAGTATTGCCTGATGTCCAAGATTGAACCTAAATATTTCATTGAAGCTTGCAATGATGAACACTGGATGGAAGCTATGAAGGAAGAATTAATGCAAATTGAAAATAATAATACATGGGTACTTGTTCCTAGACCTAAAGTAAAAAATGTGATTGGCACTAAATGGGTCTTTCAGAATAAGTTGAATGAACAAGGTGAAGTGGTCTGAAATAAAGCAAGATTGGTATGTAAAGGGTATTCACAAATGGAAGGTATAGATTTTGAAGAAACCTTTGCCCTGTTGCTAGAATTGAAGCTGTAAGGTTATTTCTTGCTTATGAACGCATATAAGACCTATAAAGTCTATCAAATGGATGTAAAGTCTACTTTTCTGAATAGTGAGCTAGAAGAAGTATACATTGAACAACTGGATGGATTTCAACTGACTAACAAGGAAAACATGGTATGTCAATTAAAGAAAACTCTATATGGACTCAAGCAAGCCCCCAGAGCTTGGTATGCTAGACTGGACAAATATTTATTGAAGCTTGGATTCAATAAAGGTACTACTGACAACAACTTATATTTCAAGTTGTATCATAACAAAGAGTTGATTATTGAGGTATTTTTTGATGACATTATTTTTGGAGGATATGATAATCTATGTATGAAGTTTGCTGATGAAATGAAGAATGAATTTGAGATGAGTATGATTGGAGAGATGAAGTTATTTCTAGGATTGCAAGTTACTCAGTTAGACAAGGAGATCTTCATATCTCAGTCCAAATATGTGAGAGAGCTGGAGAAGTTTGGCAGGGATGACTCAAAACCTTTTGGTACTCCCATGGTAACTAGATGCAAATTAACACAAAATGATGATTTTCTTAAGGCAAATCAAACAAAGTACAAACCAATGATTGGTGGATTGCTCTACTTAACTCAAACCAGACCAGACATTATGAATGTTGTGTGTATGGTTGCTAGATTTCAGACTAATCCAAAAGAATCTCATGTGACTGTTGTTAAGATAATTTTTAGATATCTGAAAGGAACAATTGACTTTGGGATTTAGTATCCTAAGGATGATGATCTTACTTTGAATGCGTATACTGATGCAGATTGGGCAGGAGATGTAGATGTCAGGAAGAGTACTAGTGGTGGTGCCTTCTTCCTAGGGAAGAAGCTGGTGTCTTGGTTAAGTAAAAAGCATAATTCCATTTCACTATCTACTGCTGAGGTAGAGTATATTGTTGCTGCAAACAACTGTACTCAAGTAATGTGGATGAAACAGATGCTGAAAGATATCAAAGTAGTATATGATGAACCTATTGCCATATACTGTGACAAATCAAGTGTAATAAACATATCAAAGAATCCGGTGCTACACTCTAAGACCAAGCATATATCAATCAAATTCCACTTTTTGAGGGAAAAAGTGAGTGAGAAAGAAGTCAGACTGGAGTATGTGCCTACCAAAGAGCAGATTGCAGATATTTTCACTAAGCCATTATCGAAGGATACTTTTGAGTATCTTAGAGGGATGCTAGGGGTGATTACCCCTCCTGATATGAACTAGTGATGCATTAATTTGCATCAATCTATGCATTTCATGATCATATTCTGATATAGATTGATGTTTTCTTGGCTGCTACTCAGGCGGAGTAGTTAGATGTGCAAATATGTGGTTCAGAGCTTGCATGTGGAAAGATGATGCTTATCTTTGCCATTGATGTCAAAGGGGGAGAAGAGTAATGTGAAAAATTGTTGCTTGTAGGGAGAAGTTCATGCAGAAGAGGTCAAGGAAGAAGAGTCAGAATCTAAGGAGGAGTAAGTGTTGATTAAGAGTTGGGTTGATGGTGTTTTTCACATCATGCGTTGCCATCAATGCCAAAGGGGGAGATTGTTGGATGTTGTGGGTGTGTTACTGATATGTGGTTGTCATTGATGTCAACACTATTAGCATTTGGTGTATTGAAGACTGTATATTTCGAGGATATTGAGAAAATTGTCAAAAGAAGTGTTGCAGGTTCCTTGTGGAACTGTGAAGGTCATGAAGATGTCTTGTTTGTGTGTTGAAGATCAGTAGTTGTGGATTAAAGGGTTTTCTGTTGAGTGTATCTAGTCCATCCTCTAGAAGTTTCAGAGGTTTGCGTGAAGATATGTTCGTGTTGTGAATAATTGTGTTCTGACAATATTTCTATGGGTTCTATCAGTGTTCCAGAATGAAGTTTGTGTGTTTATGTTGATGTGGATGCTTCTCTGATGTTTCTTGGTGCTCGTGGATGTTTCTATATCGTGCTCTATCTTTTTGGTACGTCCACATTGATCGATGTGCTCGTGGTTGAATATTTTTCTCCATATGTTCTGTTTTTCATGTTCTTGGCTGACATGATGGTGGTAGCGTGTTGTGGATCTTCAAGGTGAAATTAATTAAAGCCTTGTTGTATTGGAATTGTTAATTTGGGTGTCCACTATGTTGTGGCTGACCTTGGTGGATTCGCATTGCAAATTTATTTGTAAATTTGGGCCGACATTGAAAATGTGTTTTATTTTTCTGGCCGACTAAGTTGTTGATGTAATCTCATGTTGCAGATATATAAGAGCGATTGTTTCATGGGTGTAGAGTGTGATTAGTATGCTTGGTGTGATCTTGTGTGATCCTGTGTGAATATCATTCGATTGCAGAGCAGAGTGTGAAGGAGATTGAGCAAAGTGTGAAGAAGTTTGAGCAAAGAGTGAAGAAGGTTTTTTGTGCTTAATTAGAACTATAATCAGGCTTGTGTAGAAGCTATTTTCTCAGTTCACAATTTGGATGGTTTTAATCCAAACCTTTCTTTGGACAGTGAGTCCTCTTTTGTATTTGACCAGTGAGCTCTAGGCAGTGTTCCTGAATGCATGTGCATTCCCATTATTCTTATACTTTTAACAAGGTATAATATTGTGGACTAACATCCAACGTGGTTTTTCCCCTAACAGGGTTTTCACGTAAAAATATTGGTGTTCTCTATGTTTATGATGTGTTGATTGCCTATGGTTTATTTTTCATTCATCAAATATGAGATTAAGTTAAGTAAAGATTTGAAAGTTCAAAATATTTTGTGACAACTGATTCACCCCCCCTCTTAGTTTTTTGTCCTTGTTTTGCCAACACCCACTTTGTCTCATGTAGCATGGCTTTTCTTTAAAACCTAGGTTTCCTCAATTATTCAAGTTGATTTGTTTCTATAAATTTGTGGCCATCTCTATCTAAGTCCACTACTCTACCCTATCTCTATCGAGGCTATGCTTGATATATAATGGCTTTCCCTAGTCTACATTTCCCTTCTTTTCCCTATCTCTCTTTGATAATTTACGTAATTTTTGTGATCATTCTTGGACCTTGGTGCACTAAATGACCCTTAAATTTACTCTCACCACTTTAATGGTGAGGCACTAGTTCTTAACTCTGAGTACATGGTCCTAACCAAAGAGCAATAAATAATCCCCCATATAGATAAATATCAAGTGAGGTAAGTTGATTCAACATCCCACCTCTCCCAAATCAATTCAATTAGTTCTCAAGGGTCCAGAGGTTTTAGGAGGCTTCTTCTAACCCCTCCCTCATATGGGCCTCATTTAATAGGAAATTCACAAATACTAGATGACAAGAATGATCATGAATTATCCACCCATTTCCCTCTCTATGATATCATGTGGCATGATAGGTTAGATACCCATCAAAGTATGGTTTATCTTTAGTTTACACCAAAGAGACTTTGATCCATGAAAAGGGAAGATTGATTATTTTATTGAGATTTTGAGAATCATGAGAACGCCTAACCCCCTTTTGGTTCATGTCACATATGCTCATTTGAACCCTCCATGTGACATATGGATGTTGTTTCTTCTACTGAAGATGTCACTAACTTGCACTCATTTTGTAGGGATAATTATGATAACTAAAACACCAATTAGATCCTCACTAGGCAACGCCATTTGATCCTTTCCAATAGCTTACCAAAGAGGTCATCCTTCTCATAATTTTCTCCAAGGTGCCAACCACCTAGATGATTGCTTCTAAATTTTGCTTGAGATGATTAACATAACAATCATTATGCTAGAAAGATTGGTTCTCCCTATGGTCCTAAAGATACATGTGGTTATTTCCTTTGTGATCACCATTGTGACTTTTATCAGTGGTATACTAAATGGGATGTGTATTCCTATCAAGATCATCCTCATGATTATACTAGTAGATATGAACCCTCATAACAATTTTCATCAATAAATCTTCTAACAAAATTATAAAAACCAATAATGACACATAGTGGGAGTCATTCGAGGAACGAGCAATGGGAAAGCGAGTTTTTGAAAAATGACGCAAAGCAGGAATGTTTGGGCGTGCTCTTGCAAGGGATGGTCAATCTATCTCTGGTGCCTCATGATCGCAAGGATGTTCAGGTGTCCTGCGGGGGCCCTTCTCCTCGGGTGGTTGGGGTTTTGGCAGGTGTTGATCCCTCTGCACTTGAAAATTGTGTGAAGTCGTCTTCTGTTTCAGTTTCTGGTGACTTCCCTACTGCTGGCTTTAGGGTCGCTTCAGGCTGCCATTGAAAATATTTTTCTGATGTTGTTTCAAATGATTGTGCTCAAACTCTACCTACTCTGGCTAGGGTTAGGAATTTTCCCTATGCCCGTGCTTCCCCTGTTGTGGACTAGAGATTGCAGAAAATGAGGATTTCTATGTGAAACAAGGTGTGGTCTGCAGGTTTAATGGCTTGTGGCCCTCCATTCTCGATCTCCATGAGTGGTTTTCCGTCTCCTGGAAGCTTATTGTTTCTAGGTAGATTGACCTCTATCCCAGCGCAAGGGGGTTCTTCTTTGCAACCTTCGCTTCCTCTAAGGAGTGAGATAGAGTGCTAGACAGGGGGTGGATGTGGGGTATTCATTTGTTGTTCATCAAGCCTTGGTCTCGCTCTTTCAATCCTCCTACGGAGCCGCTAAATATCAGACCAATTTGGGTCCAACTACTAAATCTCCCTCTCCAGTTTTGGGAGGAATCATGTTATGAAGCTATTGGCAACGCCATTGGTTGCTTTTTGAAGGTGGACTCTATGACTCGAGATCTTCGATGGCTCGTATTTTAGTCGATTTGGACATCTCCAAACCACTCCATGGTGATGTGGTCTTGATGGTGGAGGACAAACCATGGAAGCAACTTTTGGACTATGAGGGGCTCCCTTTTCGGTGTAGGAGATTTTTCTCTGTTGGTCATTTGGCCTTTGGCTGCCCTCATGCTCGCCACAAGGGCACAACTACCTAGTGGAAGGATGCTCTCTTGAACCATCTCACGGTGAGCTCTCCCTCTTCGAATGGTCCCTCTAGGGAGGACGACTCATCCTTTATTGATTCATCCAAGGAGACTATGTCTCCCTAAGATCCTCTACCAACTACCCCCTTCGTGGAACCATTGATGCCTCGAATTGTTGTCGTTGTTCAGGCAAAGCCTACCTGTCCCTCAATGATCACCTGTGTTGGTCCTTCGAATTCTCCTGACTCCTCTTCTGTGCTGCTCTCACTATGTGGTATCTCTTTGCTTGTGGTGGTTGTTTAGGATCCACTCCTCTCGCCTCGCTCAGTGGACTTTGATTCCGAGCCTTCCTAGTCTGTTGTGTAGAGAAAGAAGAAGGGACTCCCCAAATTTGTCGCTACTTTGCAACCTAGGGTTTTGGGATTCAGATTAGTCCCCTCAGGTTCTGGGGTTGTCTAGTCCTCGTCTATTGTTTGATAAGCTGTCTGTCAACTGTTTATGTCTTGTTTATGTTCTGTGTGTGGCCTGTTTTGGCTTGTTTTGTCAAGCCCTAGTGGCTCTTGTTTGTAAAGGGATGGAATCCCTTTTGTTCTAGATTCTTTTTCTGGTTCATATCCTATTTTGAACTAGCTTCTTTTTGGCTCTAAGGGCTCTCTATGTAAAGGGTACAACACCCTATAAATGTTGCTTACTTTATCAAAAACAATTTTCATCAATAGAATTATTATATCTCCTAAGGATGATCAACTATATAAAGACTATTGTTGTGTCACTTCTCATTAGGACTATTCACATGATCCCCCTACTAGGGATAGTCATCAATATCACCCCTCTCAAGATTGTTGTGATGATTCCCTCTACAAAAATCATTCATGTCATCCCCCTCATAGGGATTATCACCATCATGATGACCCTTATCAATATCATCATCATAATTTCCCTCATTGGGATCATTCATAAGATCTCTTGAAGGGGCGATAATCACCATGATCACCCCTTACGATTGTCATCACAATTTTCCTTGTCAAGATCATTATCTTGATCCCCCTCTTTGGGATGATCATCATTGTGATTTCCCTTGTTAGGATCGCTGAAACAATCTCCCCATATGGAGAATTGACATGAACCCTCTCCTAGGAATTATTATAATCATAATTACCCCTATCAAGATCTTCTCCATAAGATACCAACCTTAAGACAAGACCAATTCAAATCCCCCTACAAGTCTCCCTCTCTAATCCAATGGGAATGTTGGCCTTCATAAAAATCTTGTACCAATCAACTAACATATTATTTTGGTTCTTATTACTTTACCCAATCATCATGTCACTCGAGCTATTACTTGGTAAAGACTTGGATTTTTTAATTTTTGAGATGTTTTTGGGTGAGAGGATGTGTAGGAGGGTGTGTGAACAAAGATGGGGAACCAAAAGATGGCTAAAACCACTTTTTGGTCCATTGTGCATATAACATGCTTGTGTTTGCTTTCCATAAACTCAAAAAAAAACTTGCTTTGATACTATTTTTTATTTTCTACATAATGCAAGTGTGTTATAACATGCTCACATTATAGCTTGTCTTGGAAACCACCACACCTTAGGGTTATATTTTCCTTGGTCATCCAACCTAAAAGGTTGGACTTGCACGTTAGTACCCAAAAATGTTTTTTCTACAAAATAAGAAAAACAACTAAATGTCGAGTGTTCTCTCAATCAATTTTGCATATTTTTTGGTGTTGATTTGAAAAAACACCACAATAATTTCAAGCTCTCTCTCACCTTTCTAGCCATATAATTTTTCTTATGTTTCATTTAGACATTAAGGTTTTGATCTTCAATTTCCTTTGCTAGTGTCTTTTTTTCCTAAAAAGCTATGTATAATATTTTTAACATTATTTTTTATCCATTCATCCAAATTTGAAACATAATATAATTTTACACTCTATACTCTATTCTATACACATAAAAAAGAGACTTGATTAAATTTCAAAAAAAAAAATAGGGGGTAGTACACTTAAATTTTCATTTTTTAGGATGTGTCCACTTTGAAAAATAGTACGAAAAAAACTATATTAATTATAAAATTAGTAAAAATCAGGCATAAAGTATGTGATGTTAGCTACTTTTCTTCTAAAATGATTTGTAAAATACCTTTAAAAAATCAACATTTTAGGGGAAGCACACTAGATGCTATGTTATATTTTTTTGACATAAATAGGAGCATTTTGTGTGCTCCCCTTTTTGACCCTCTTAATCTCCACCATTTTATAAATAAAAAATAGTAGTTTAAAACTATATTTTGAGCACTAAAAATCTTGTTCTTTATCATTTATTCAAATTTTGAGCATTGACTATCTTTAATTTTTCATCCAAGATCATTTTTTATGATTTTTTTTTAAAAAGTGACCACTTTTGACCTCTTTTTAGTACCCCATTTTTATGTAGATACCCAAGAGTCCCTTATCTCCTCTAGTTTGAGAAATTATTGTACCACTTCTTGAGCTATGAAACCTTCCCTATGAGTCCCTGACCAATTTCATTGACATTGTAGATCACTTGTCCTTGTCTTTGACATGGCTAGGCACTTCACCTTCAAGTTTGTGACTATCATGCCTTAAACAAGAGAAAAAATAAATAAATTTTTATTTCATTTTGGAGGTGGGATTTATCTATACATTCTTGCCATAGTCATTTGTGAGACTAGGCTCCTTGATATGTTCACCTAAGAATTAAGGGAAAACCTTCACTACATTGTTCTCACTAATGGTAAGATCTTCACTCTTGAGGAAATTCCTAATTAGATCTTGTCGAGTGAGGCTATCCAAATTCATACTATTTTTTTCTTTAGGTCCCTCTTCATGCCACTTACCCAATTGCAACATGGTTAGTAATGCCATATATAATTCTTGACCTAAGAAGAAAGAAAGGGACTCTTGCAAGGTCAATGTATTAACCAAGGAGGAGGCTAGGGAGGCTAAAGAGAAGAACAAGGAGAAGCATGCCAAAAAGTATGATCATTCTAATTATTGTTCTTACCATCACATCCATGGCCACACCAATGAACAATTTATTAGTTGAAGACTTGTTTGATATATAAAGGCTATGATTCATGTCTCCCTAAAAGAAACCTCTTACCATCAATAGGTTGTCTATGATAATCCACTACTATTGTATGATTCAAAAAGCAAGAAGGAATGTGTCAAGAAGGGCGAGTTTAAAAAAATCCACTTATCTTCACTTTTCTCATTTTTTCCAGGTTGATCTTCCTCACATAAGTCGCATAATCAACCATGCCAACATGCTAGTAGGTTTGTAGTGCCATCAATATTGATGATAGCCCATGCAACTAAGCCCTTGAAGATATCAATGGTCTTAGCCCTACCTACATGGCTCAAGTTAGGCAGCCAAACCCCATGGATATACTAGTGGTCTTGCCCCTATTGACCATGCCTCAAGGGTGTTCAATCCCAAAATCTTCCCTCATGCTCAAATTTAGTCTTAATCCTTCATTAAGGACTTGTGGTCCTTTTGTTCATATCTCTTCCTACCTCTTAGTATATCCCCACTTAAAATAACCTCTCTAACCATAACCTTTTTAACACCTAATATTAAAATCAAGAACATAAATTAATGCATCTCTTGTGTTTATATAGACTCATAAATTGCATTGAAAAGCTTATCTTAGTTATGTGCCTTTACCTTTAATTTATTTTTAAAAGGTATAAGTATCAAGCATTTGTTTATTTGGAATGGGAGTTAAGTAATAGCTAGTTAGAGTTGGAAGCCCAATAGCAATTCTAGCTCCATCCTCCTTGGCAAACATAAATTGGTTAGTTTTGTTGGCATAAATTATAGAGATTCTCCAACATTTAAGATTATATCCAACTTGACACCTCCATCCCTATTATTGCAATCACATTGGATAATGGCATCCTAGTCCCCACTCTTCCAAGGACCCCACACCTATTGCTCTTGTTACACCATGCAAACTAGGCCCAACTAGTTAGAATAAAAAAATAAAAAAACAATGATGCAAAGTAAAAAAAAAAGAGAAATCAATAAAAACAAGGTGAATGAAAGAGATGAGAAGTGAAAAAGAAAGCAATGCATAGATGAATATATATATATATAGAGAGAGAGAGAGAGAGAGAGAGGGAGATAAAATAAAGATGCAGAGTTGAAAAAAAAAAAAAAAGAGAAATAAATAAAGACAAAGTGAATGAAGGAGATGAGAGATGAAAAAAGAAAGCAATGGATAAAGAGCGAAAAGTTAAAATAAAAAATGAAATAGTGAAAGAGAATAGGTAAAAATAGATAAAATGACATTGAGAAAAAAAGTGAGTGAAAGATAGAAAATGAGAACACATAGGAGAAAGAGATGCACAATAAAATAAGCATAGAGAGAAGAAAATAAAGAAATAGTAGAAATGAGAGAGATGTAGGATAAGATGAACATAGAGAATAAAATAAGAAATAGTAAAAGACAAAGATAATGAGAGAGAACAAGATGCACAATAAAACAAACATTAAGAGAAGAAAATAAAAGAAAGAAATAAAGACAAACAATACAAAAATAAGATTAAAAAAAGAGAACACCAAAAAAACAAAAAAAGACAAAGGAAAAAAAAAACTGAAATTATAATCCAATTCTATCACAATAAATCACCACCATATCTATTTTATGTTTGAATATTAACTCTCTTTAATGAAAAGGGAAACAAACCAAAAGACACCTATTACATAGGGAAAAGAAAAAAAAATGCTCCAAATTACCGAACTATAGAGATAGGAAGAGAGTTGCTTTTGTTAAATTGAGTAGTTTGTTCAATTTCAATGTAACTGGTTTTGAGATTAGGAGACATATTCAACTATTGGAACTATTGGATATGTTATGTAGTTTCTTTTGACTCGCTCCCATAACTTGAAACTCTTCTTTTCAGCTAACCTCTTTTCATGTTAGAAGTGCTACAACATAATTGCTAACCAGAATGTTAGACATCAGTAAGAGAAAAGGACTAAAAAAATAGCATCTGATATATCTAATCTATGAAATTGCATTAAAAAATAAAAAGAAAAGCTAGCTTTGCATGTTGCAGACATCTTCTTATGGTAGTTTCAAATAGATAATGCTAAACCAAAAGTTCTGAAAAATATCAAGAATAATTCTCTTTGAAACGCCATCACTAAATAAACTACTCAAATGCTTCAACCACAAAATACTAATTAAAATATGAATGCAGCATATGGTACTAGAAGAGCAGAAAAATAGTCATATAACTGTACCTAGACTTACAGACCATGCATAATCTATTCAAATTTTGCAAGCTCTTACTGAAGTTTCTCAACTTCACGAGCCATTGAAATCAAGTTTTTCTTCTTAGTCTGATTCTACAAACAACAGTAGTATACACAATAATTAGTATTTGTGTAATAGCATTTCCACAGTAGAAACTAAGGAGGGCTTTTCTTGTCCTAGAAAGTAGAATGTGCTAATTAAGAATAGAAGTAAATTCTACAGTGAAAGTCATATTTAGTGCCAAGAAAATCGTCATCAACTGGATCATTGTAATTCTTGCGGTAAATCCATTTCTGTTCTCAAAGCATGCACCTACTGCATATCTGCGCGTTCTCTTCTCAAATATTGAGAGATTGAACTTGTGCTGTCAAATCTTGTCACGACATCCAGATTTTGGCTCTGTGCCACGCAAATCAGCTTCTAGCTTCATCGATTTAAGATACAACACCTTGAGTTGATGCTCTTTATCACTCTGCTAGTTTTTGGATACATGATTTAGATGCAATTCCTGCTATGTATCAGCCAATTCCTGCCTTAAAGCCTTGTCAGTAGCAACAAGCCGTTGAGTCTCCACTCATACGGCTAATTGTCCACAAGTAGTACCTGAATTGCTTGATGTTGGGCTGCAAGTTTTTCCTCAGTCAATGCTAGGTAAGGAGGCAAAGGTCCTAGGTCTGCACAAATGGACCTCTATAAATATCCTCAAGCCCAGGGTGTGGCAACAGAGGCCATGTGCCTGTAGTATATGAACCCCAATGCATCGGTGGCTATCAAGCATTTTTTTTTTTAAACATGCATAGGAACGAGACTCCTCCCTGCAATTAGAACTAGTTTATTTCATGAATCAATAAATGGCAGAATTACAGAAACATGAGCACAAAGAAAACCAATAATTACAGAAAGCATGTAGAACCAAGTAAAGTAAGAATTACATGGAGTATATATCACCAAGCAATCTAAGAATTACAGAAAAGTATCTCACCAACTATATAGACGATTCCTCTTGTGATGTTTTGGGAGGAAAAAATATATAAACAAAATAAAGATTGCAAAAGAAACAGACTAACAGCATACAAGGAATAAAAGGCGTCTAGTAAATCAATAGTTAGTACATTTTCCAAAAATAGGGAGCTACCACAAAAGATTCATCAAAGCTATAGCCAACAAAAATCTAAACTAACTTTTACTGAATTAAAACTCAGGACAAACATAAGCATCTCTATGCAATAGCACACAATGTATAACTACTTAATTAAAAAGTTCAAGAATCATACAGTTAGTATGGAAAAATATTGCAGGCCATACAATTTTCACCCAATTAAGAAAGCTTAGAATCTAGATTGTAATGAGATAGTAAACAGGGTGAACTTACATGACTCACAAAGTTCAAATTATCACACTACAAAGATTTACCCCAATGCCCATATGGTATGTTATATAGGTTGTAAACTAAGTAGCCGGTTCGGGTTCGCGGGTTCGGTTCGCCAGTTCGGCAAAATTTTTTGGGGGGTGGGTTCGGTTCATCTTGGGTTCGTTAGTACAAATTACAAAAACATGTAAATATATATATATATATATATATATATATGCAGCCTAGAAGCATGAATTCAGAATTAGGATTAGAATATCACATAACATATATAAACAACAAAACCACCATAAACTTGAATGTCATTTAAAACATGCATGATAAATATTCATTGTTCAAACTTCAAGTTCAATATTACAACACTTTTAAAAGTTTTACTTTTAATCATCATATGGATTCTCTAAATCATCCATATCAATGTCAACATTGACATTAGATAAAGTAGGAAGACTAGATGAATCACAAGTAGTGCCAATGGCACCATCACTAGCACTACTATTGTGCCCATGCTCCTGTTGGATATCCGACTCCTCATATGCAATATGTTGGGAACTGCAAGCATCCAAGTCAATATCCTCTAGCACTATATCCCACAACTTCGTCTCCCCCCTTCCTTGTAGTTAGGTTGTTTGTGTGAAAGGAGACGCAAGTTGGAATGCACATATACTAAGTTCTCTGCTTTTTTTGACAGCAATTTATTGCGCTTTACTGAGTGGATGAAAGAATATGTGCTCCAATTCCTCTCAGATGCGGATGAACTAACAACTTATGAAGACAAAGTAAACAATTAAAAAATTATAAATGAAATTATGAAACTTTTAAAACTAAAATATGAAAATTTATTAAACTTGTGATAAAATTTTGATTGCAAGGGGCTGCAAATTTTGGAAGTATTGTCCATGGAAGTACCACCAAGAATGAGCATCCTTTAAGAACCTATCACGGGAGGCATCAACATCTAGATGATTTGAGTGCACAAAATCAGTGAACTCATCCGTGACTACACTTTGCAAATCTCGATCAGGGAAGAGTCTCACAAATGCTGCCTTGTACCCTTCAGCCACTTCTAAATCTCTATATGGAGGAAGCCTTACTGGTTGTGAAAGAAGTTGAGAAATGTAGTATTTTGGAGTCAATGCAAAGGCAAGAAGGTGTAATGGAGTTGTCATTTTGTTCCATCTTTCTTCAACAATTGTTTGCACTTGTTTGAAGAAAGTCTCTTCAGGGTCTTGCTCTCTTGCATTTATGGTGCACTTGATCTTCTCAATTATTGAGTCTATACCATCATATATCTATCCAATGCATGGCTTGTCCATATCAGTATAGTGAATCATACTCAAAATGGGCTCGGTGAAGCTAAGGAGATACTCCACACAATCCCACCATGAGTCATCTAATATCATGCTCTTAATTCTTGTTGCTCTTTCAGTGCTGCTTTGCCTCCATATAGACCAATTGGTGCTAATCACCATGCTAGAAAGTGCCTGCCTAACTTTCACAAGTCATCTCAAGACGATTGTATTAGAGGCAAAGCGGGTTTCTGCAACCTATTGCAAATTAAAAAAAATAATTAAAATTTAAAAATAAACTTTAAAGAAGAATTTTAATTAGAATGCACAATCAAATTATGAAAATCAGAAAATGACAAATGTAAATATTACTTCTCTTACCTTCAATAGCTCCAATTTTGAAAATGTTCTAAAGATCCCTTGAGACAAGTGGTGGTTGGTGACGAACATCTGAATGTCCTCAGCCTCAGTATACAATTGTTTGATCCATTCAATTTTATTCCCAATCTTTTGCAGCATAAGATTGAGTGAATGGACCGCACAAGGTGTCCAAAAGATATGTGAATATCTTTCCTCAACCAACAACCCTGCAGCTCTACAATTCTTTGCGTTGTCCGTTACAACTTGAACAACGTTGCGGGCTCCCACTTGCTCAATGGCTGCAATAAGAATATTAGCAATAAATTGCCCATCTTTTACTTGCCCCTCACAATCCACGGCTTTCAAAAACATTGCCCCTTTAGGGGACACCGCTATGACATTGATCAAAGGCCGATTTTTTGAGTCCTTCCAACCATCTGAAACAATGGACACACCTGTCTCAACCCATGAATCTCTTATAGGCTTCAATGCATCTTCAACCAACTCAACCTCCTTTTCCAATAAAGTGCTACGCACCTTCTCATAACCCAGGCCCTTGTACCCTTTTGGAGCTTCATTAATCGCTCTCAACATCTCTTTCCAATATGGAGAACGAACAATATTAAAAGATAATCCATTGGCATTTATGCATCTTGCTACACATTGGTCGGCAAGGGCTCTACTCTCATTTTGAAATGCAACTTCCAAAGGTCCCTTTGCTCTCTTGTTTGCAAAAGGTTGTGCACTTTGAGCTTGAAGATTCGGAATGGCCATAAATGGGTGGTCTTCTACCACAATATTGGGATTGGGATTAGATGGGGGCTGCATTCCCTTTGATTTTTTTTTTAACAAAGGGTGATTTCCTTTTTGGGCTTCCCGTTGATCTGCTGCTTCTTGCTCCATAATGTATTTTGCAACTGTATCAGGTGGAATAGGGGCATCTTTCTTTCCAGGGCAAGGTGAGATGCCTTTTCCACTTATGCCACACAAATGTGCTTTCACCCTATGGTATGAACTAGAATATGTAACTTCACACCCATTGCATTTCCAAACATAACCACCACCACCTGGAATTGTTTTATCATTTCAACATACTGCCATAGAGGAGAATTTGCACTTGTTTTGAACTTTGGGTTTGGTTTAGCTACGGAGCCGGAGGTAGAATCCATTGACATTGTGATTCCTATGGCAATTTGTTTTGCAAACAACACATTCAAAATTTGAATGAAAACAAAATATAATTATTTTTTAAAAATTAAAACCTAGCTCTTTTGAATCTTGCACAATGTATACATTCATAGAAGAACAGAAAAAAAAAAAAAGAAAAACAAAGTTTCTGTTTGTAAAACAAAAAAAAGAATGAAAAAACTCAAAAAAAATGAGAAAAACTTACCTCTTTGCAAAAATATTCTTCAACAATCTTTGTGGCAGCCAATGAACACTTGCAAATCTGTAGGAATGGCAATGCAATCGTTTGTAGAAGCTTCAACAATCAATATTCAACTCCTTTTGTCAATCCAACAAGTTAAAATAAGAACTCAGCCTCTTGGAATGAAAATGCTTGTTTGCAAAACAAATGAATGAAAATGAGGTAGTTTAGGTGTTTAATTTGTTTTAGAGGTCACTTTTAGGGTTCCCATGGGCATGGGTCAAAGTCAAACTGAAGGAAATATTAAAAAAATACCAAAAAAAACGCTTTTTGGTTGCCCAAACGCGTGGGTTCTCCTTGGGTTCGCTTTGGGTTCGCCCGGGTTCTGCTCGGGTTCATCCGGGTTCTTCACCGGCGAACCAAGCCTCAAATACAGGGACCCTGGTCGAACCCACAGAGGGACCGGACCAGGACCCGAACCCAGTGCGAACCCGGACCAGGACCGAGCCCAGAACCAGGCGAACCGGCTACATAGGTTGTAAAGTATAGCAATATGGGAGAGGAAGGTTGTGGATGATTATATATGCATTATATTGATCACTGTGTGTCATGGGTTAAATTGTAGGAAAAAAAAGGCAAACAAAGACCAAAGAGACTATAGGGGGAGACAAGCCTTGAAAACTAAGAGAATGTGATTTCAAAACACAAAAATGTCTACAAACTGTTCTGTATCTATTATTACATCTGCTCTCACCGGAGCTGTTGCTGTGAATGCTCTCTCTGGAGCTGCTATGTTAATGCTCTTTGGAGATGTTGTGTACGAGTGCTCTCCTTCTGAAGCTGCTGGGTGTATGCACCTTTCTAAAGTTGCTGCTTTGTGTATTCTTTCTGATGCTATTGCTGCTGGGTTTCAACTCAAAAAATATACAACTAACTGCTTTTCTCTGTTCTTTTTTCTTTTTCTGTTTTTTAGTTTCTACCTACCAGCAATTCATTTTCCCAGAAAAATATTCTTGCTGTTCAAAAAATCCCAAATCTGGGTGTCATAAATAAAGCCACAAAAATTAAATGATGTTTAGTGCTTGCAACAAGAAGGGATGTTTCTAAATCCAAGAGATCTTGGTCAAGGATAACGGACATATAAAAGTTAATTCGTGGATGTAACAACCCACCTTTTTTTTTTTAACTTTTTTATTTGTTTTTGCAATAAGAAATGCAAATGCAACGTCTTCAACACTTTCTAATCACCAAGATCCCAAAATGGGCAAGGTGAGAGCATACAATGCTTTCAACCACATAGCTATTTTGAATGAATGCAATTACAAAGATATGTTGGCAAGCCGACCATAACACGTAAGTGGTATAGCTGGCCTAATCAACACCTCTTTAGTGGATTGCGTGAATACAAAAGCAAGCCATTGGCAACGTGTCTAAGCTTGACTCAGACCAAAATGGTCAATAATGCCAGTTTGTTCAATGTCAAAATGGGTTGAATGAAATGATATAATAACTGACGGTAAAACATCCAATTTTACAATATGAATGCATACAAATTAAAACCCTTTGGCAGTTAAACCATCCAAAGTTTACAAAATAGATATGAATGCATACATATTGAATCCTCTGGCAGTACTACTATCCGAAGTTTACAAGATTAGCAAGAACGAAGCATTACAAAATAGCATGAAACTGCTGCAACAATTGATTTATAATTCTGATCAACTTATATCACTACTGCTAGCACATAAATTTTCCCCAAAGACTTAAGATTAAACATAGAATATCATTCCCACCATATCAAATCATTAATCCAACTGAAGCGTACCTCTAATAGTTGATGTAAGACACTAATGTAGGTCTGATATTACTCTGTTCTGCTGCTCAGAACACTGTTGTCATAAAAATCAGACTAATGCACTGCTAATAACTCACTAGAAACACCATCCACACAACTGTAGCCACTACCTAGATGCACTCCAACACACCCCAACTGATCTCCAACTGTAAACATACTCTAAAAATCCACCAAACACACTCAAATACAAGGACGCTAATTGAAAATCAGATTGTAATATTAAAATCAGATTATTTACAAGTCTGAAATTAAGTATTATGATTTCTGGTATGTTGTACCCCAAAATTAAAATTTTTGTTACACTTAGACATTTTGAAGAAATGAGTAAAAGTCTTGTTAAATCAGTCAAAAAGGTCAAAATTTGGGTGTACAGGTCTTGCATGAGGGATTAAAACACAAAATTTTTAAAATCTGACGATCTGGGTCTGCTTAGAGCAGCTTAACCTACAAAACCCAGATCTCAGTTTTTCATCCCTAAATTTTAGGAAAACTGCTATTTTTAGAAATTTTCTAAATTTAGTAACTTTTTCTGGGTTTTTCTGGGTTTCTTTGGAAATGGATATTGGCAAAACTTTCTAAAAATAGAAAGTTGGTCCGTCAGGGTCCAAACTGATTTTGATTGGCTCAAAATACGTCTATATCAGGCTGGTGTAGTCAAAATCTCAAAATAATCAGTTTTGCCCTACTGGGTCTATTCTGCTTTTTTAGAAGCATATCAGGAGCTCTGAGGTCATCAATGGAGGTCAGTCAGCTGCCAGGCATCAGATTCAACGTTCAAGCTCTGAACAAAAGATGAGATGGTAAATACACACGAGGAATGAGGAAGAAGTTAAAATCTGCAAGATTTTGACTAAGTCTGCTTGACTTGGGCGCCCCAGGTGAAGAAGGGCGCCCATCTTTTTAGGGCACTAGATGATTGAATTAGGGTTTGAGCTCTCAGTCAAAGTTATTCAGAATCCTTCCTGCTCCGCAGCAAGTTCGGCGATGCAGTCAACGGATCATCCAGTCACCTGGAATTCGAGATCAAACGGAGCAGTTTCAAACAGGAGACAAAGTGAAAATTATGAAAATGTCAGAAAATTTTCTCTGGAAGTTTTCAGAGCCCCAGGTGCCCAGGGGTGCCCAGTCTTTTGGAAGGGAAAATCCAACAATTAGGGTTTGCAAATGTGCTCAATCTCTCCACAATTCAAGCAGCTTCGCAACAGGCATCTTCGTCAGAGCATCTGACTTGTCGTTCTCCGTCAAATCCAGATCTAGCTGAAAGTACAAAATGAAGGTTTGAAAGGAAAGATGAAAATCAAAGAATTTTGACTAAGTCTGGAGCAAATGGGCACCCCTGGAGAGAAAGGGCGCAAATGGGCACCCCTGGAGAGAAAGGGCGCCCAAGCTTTTGGGGGCTTAAACAGATGAATTTACTAAAACTGCCTCCAGCATGTCTTCTTCAGATCAGAACAAGCTTTCCAACGAGATCATCAGCACGTCAATCTGATTGGGCAATCACCAGATGCAGGAGGCAGAACATAGGGTTTAACGAGAGTGAAATTTTGAAATTCAAAAGCAAAGGTGAAAACACTGAGAAATTGGCTAACTCTGGTGAAGTTGGGCGCCCCAGCTTGCCAGGGGCGCCCAAGCTTTTGGTGCCTCAAATTCAGCTGTTTGGCAAAGAGATCCCCAGAAGACCCCTCTCAGAATCTCCTCAGCTTCGCGTCAAGCCCAACCGTCAGTCAATCCAAGCTCCGGATCACCAGATCAAGCAAGATCATCTGTAGAAGTGAAAGGATGAAGAAATTAAAAAAAATGGCTAAGTCTGCTTAAGATGGGCGCCCCTGGAGAGAAAGGGGGCCCAAGATTTTGAGCCCTGAGATGTTAGAATTTGCAAAAACGGCTTCTAAGATCACTTCGTTAGTTTCAGTCAAGCTATCCAATGGAGCTGACAGTCAGTCGATTGGATTAGCGTAGCTCCCAGAATCAAGATTTCATCAGAAGATCATAGGGAAAAGGAAGAATTTGAAAATCATAAAAATGGCTAACACTGTGAAAGTTCGGAGCCCCTGGAGGAAATAGGCTCCCATAAATTTGAAGGTCAAAATGAAGTTTTTCGCCAGAGGTGCCTCTAGAACAATCTTCTCAGAATCAGTTGGGCTACGCGATGAATCATCCAGCTCGTTCATTGGATCAATCTGGAAGCCAGAGATCAAGGTCAATCCAAGGGTCAAAATGGAAGAAAAGTTGAAAATTCCTAAAAAATGGTTAAGTCTAGAGAAGGTTGGCGCCTGCTGCCAAGAAGGGCGCCCAACTTTCAATGCCTTAGTAGAATTTTCAAAATTTTCAAAACTTCAAAGATGGCAAGAGAAAGATGAATGTCCAAATTCATTGAACAGGCTGGTTTTAGGGTTTTGAAGATTAAAACAAAAGAAAGCAAAGCTATTTCAAAGCCCTAAATCTATTTAAGACATCTCTTCCTTTCAAAACTCATCATTTTTGCAGGTGGTGTCTCAAGGAGAAAAGTGGAGCAGCAGATTTGAAGATTTATTTCAAGATTCAAGAGCTCAAGGTTGCTGATTTTCATAAATAATTTTCAGACCAGCAACATAAGATCTTGCTTTTTTATGCTTTTTCATCTAGAAGATCAAATTTTTGAAGGAGAAGGTCAAAGATTTTAATTTTCAACCATCTGGGTCTCTTCTTCTCGTTCTTCTGAAGAATTTTTCAAGAAACTTTCATCAAGTTGCAGCAGCTGCTTTTTATTTGCATGTCAGTGAAATCCTCAGGGTTTACAAGTTTGGATCATCTGGGTCCTCTCAAAACAGTCTTTTGAAGAAAACCCATATCACAGCTTTTTCAAGAAAATTTCAAATTCTAGGGTTGGCTGCTTTTTCGATCAGCCATCAGGGTTTTGCAAATCTAATCAACTGGGTCCGTTTCTAATCATTTTCTGAACAAAACCCAGGTGCTAGCTTTTTTCAGGAAAAATTGAAGAAATTAGGGTTTGCTGCTTTTTTAGGCAAAATTCAAAATTTTCAAAAATGGACGATCTGG
The DNA here is from genome assembly GCA_007258455.2 of Sequoia sempervirens. Lineage (NCBI taxonomy): Eukaryota > Viridiplantae > Streptophyta > Pinopsida > Cupressales > Cupressaceae > Sequoia > Sequoia sempervirens. The sequence goes on from VDFB02258434.1 coordinate 124,394, forward strand.
GTTGTCTTGCATCGAAGTTCTAAACAAAACCCATATCTTAAAAAAAAATTCAAAAAATTTGTCCGTTTGAGGCTGAAAAACCAGCATTCTAAAAATAGAAAGTTGCTCAAAACTTGTCTAAACATAGGCAAGTTTACAGTCATTCTTCAAGGTTTTCAATATGGAGTACACTCCCCTTGAGTTTAAGACCAAATCAGCACTATGTCAAAACTTCATCATCTCAGCTGAAGAACGAGAGAAGGTGTGATATGAGAAAAAGGAAAGGTATCAGAAAAAAGTTGTGCAATACTCTTCTGTTGGAAATCAAGAGAGGTGTCAAAAACATAAAGTTGCAGAGCCGCCAAGTTATCAATTAATGAGTCATCTTTTCGAGCAGCGATGATAGAACTCATAAAGCAGTTGAAGAAGTGAAGGGTTCTCTAAGTTTGATCACAGTAGACGAGGAGATCTTGGAGAATCGGAATATTGCCTTAGATAGTATCAATGCACCTGACCAGGACCCAGTTTCTTGCTTTTTAGTGGATATGATTGAGATTTAAAGCGGCTTTCATCTAGAAGCTTTCATTCCGCTTTCTTTCTATTCTTGGAACGATTCTTATCCATTCTTTGAAGAAGAGAAAAAGATAATTGTAATAGTTGGCATTTCCTGCTTTTCTCGCTTTCTTAGGTGTTAGATGTTATCTTCTTTCTAGATTTAGTAATAAAGCTTGCTTGCTGAGCAAGCCCTAGATTGTGAAAGCAAGGAGATTTTAGGGTTCCCTACTCCTCTACTTGTCTATAAATAAGAGCCTTTGCTCATTAGTTTCTTTTAACGGTTATTGTGTTAGCAAATTGTGAGCCTGTATTGCAGCAAGTTGTTATTCAGTTTCAGTTCACTTGTGTTTTGTGATAGCAAATTGTTGAGCCTCTTTAGCCAACAAGGAGTTAGTGTGATTGCTGTTTCTATTGTGTAAGAATAAGATTGCAAGCCTCTTTAGCTGCAATTTCTTATTCCAGGCATGTTAGAAGTGAGTTTTGTTCCAGAAGTTCGAGTAATAAAATCATGAGCCTCCTTTGCCTTGATATAAAATCTCCGATTTCCGTTATTTGTGTTCTACTTTTATGATCTTGATTTCAACTTACATTGAAGTGTGTAGATGTTCGTTGAGAAAGAGTTTATTGAAGTATTTTGTCAGAAATCTACCTTGTTCATTTCTAGTTTCTCTTGCTCTGCTTATTACTTGAGAAGTTAGAAATGTCTTTAGCTTAAGTTAGTCGTAGTTGAAATTCTTAACTCAGAAAATCTCAGCTGCGGCGTTTGTGTTTTATAAACCTTGTGCTCTAAGCTGATCAAAAAGATAGGCAACTTAGTTTTAGTTTACTCTCTTTCAACACCATCAGCAAGAGGGAGCTTCCCCTCCTAATTTGAAGAGCAGTTTATCTGTGCATAGCTGTCCGTTTCAAATACGCATTTCAGAGGTGCGAATTTAAACGCCAACATGGTACAACAAGTATAGCAGGTACAAATGTCGTTAAAAGTCACTCAAACACCAAAATTCACTAATAATATCAATCTGATATAATTTTCAGTCATATACATGTCTGAAAATGAATCTGGTATTGCAAATTCCAAAGTGTACGACTCCCATAAATCATTACTAAACCTCCAAATACCTGATAGAAATGTATAGCCTGCAAACATAAGTTGGTAGAAAAATATAACAGAAAGTTAGAAACCATTTTGCTAGTCAAACTAAGTTTTTAGCAGCAGTACAGCCCTCTAAGGAAGGTATGGGCAGCAAGGAATGAGACGTCATGCTAAAGGAAACTCTCAAAATCTACAGAATATTTTTTGAAATCTGCAACATAACCCTTGTACACCAAATTTGTCAAAACACATCAAAAATCTTTGTTAAAACACAACTGGAAAGATAACTTAACCATGCAACACAAACTGAAAAACTTTACTTTTAGCACCAAGGCAATCTCTGAATGAAATTGCTCCAATGAATAATGAGGATTTTCGTCCCCAAAACCCAATATTTTCAGTACATTGGTGATCTTTGGATGAAATCACACAATCTAGTTAGGAGGGTTTTCATTCCCAAAACTAGTATTCTAAGAGGGTTTTTGTCTACTAGAAATATGAGAACTCAAGTTCTTACTTGGAGAAAAATGCAAATACAATATTCAATCTAACCCTTCTAATACCCAGCCTCTTTTTTGAAGCTTTTTTGAAAAAACAATTTTTGCTTTTTCATTTTTGTAAAAAAAACACTTTTTGCTTTTTCAAAAAAATAACGTTTTTTTCTTTTTCACTACTTTTTCTGAAAAATGTTTTTTTCTTTAATAATATAAAGTGACTTTTTGAGAACTTTTAATTGACTATCACTTATAATTTTCCATTTCAATGTCACTTTTTAAATAATAACCTTTTAAGTCATTTGTACCACATGCCTAGTGCTAGCACTTTTTGGCCCTCTTTTAGAAACACTTTATGACATAGGCCACCCTTCTTTAAAATAAATAAACATAAGTTGCCTTTTTAAAATAAAATTACCTTAAGACAACTTAAATTATTTATTTAATTACTTTTATCCATATTCTAAGGTTTTTGAAAAAGTTGAATCCTCCAAGGATGTTGGAATCTCCAAGAACTGTGGAATGCTCCCAAAATGTCAAAACCACATTTGAAAAGAACCATTGAACTCCTCTTGGTCTCCTGAACTCACCACCATTGTCAAAATTCCTTTTTGAATAAGTTGGCATTCTCCTAGAATCTTGAAACTTTCCAAAAATGTTGGAATGGATTGAAAAAGGGACATTACATTTGACTCAAGATTAAATGTATTTCCAACACTCCCCCTTAATCTTGAGTCTCTTTTATGCTCATTGTATATTTTTGAATCTAAACTATGCATTTTCAAAGCTGAATTGTATGTCTCCTCAAGAGTCAACTTTCTGGAGCTTTCTAGAGCTGATTGCTAAAGCTAATCTAGAGCTATTGCTTTCTGGATATTTTTGGAGCTGCCACTCTTTGGAGTTGTCTATGACGCCCAACATATTTCTTAAGTGTTTGAAACATTCTTTTGTGATTTTATTGGTGAAAAATATCTACAAGTTCCTGCTCAAATCTATAAAAATGAACTTTGATATCTCTGTGTTCTACAAGCTCCCTTATAAAATGATACTAGATCTCAATATTCTTGCTTCATCCCTAGAAGATTGGATTCTTTGCCAAGGATATTAAGATATATTGTCACAATAAATGGTTGTACCATCTTCTTGTTCTTCTCTTAAATTTGTTAGGATCCTTTAGAGCCAAATAGCTTGACATGTGGCTATATTTGCTGATGTATACTCAACTTCTATTGTGAAAAGAGAAATAATGGATTGTTTCTTTGATGCCCATAAAAATGCTCCTAAACTCAAATGGAACACGTATCTCAATGTTCTCTTCCTATCATCTATTATTCTACACTATTTGTCCAATCGCTATTAGTATATTTAACCAACCCAAACTCACTTGATGCAATATACAAAATACCATAGCCCTTGCTACCATTAAAATATCTCAAGTTCCTCTTACTTGCTTGCTATTGTGTATCCTTTGGTGTCTCCATAAATCTAGAAATCAAGCTTACTACATGCATTATATCAAGCCTAATTGTTGTTGAATACATTAAACTTCCAACCATGTTCTTGTACAAAGTTGGGTTTACACTATTGCTCAATCTTCCTTAGTTATTTTCAGACATGTGGTTGTTAGTGTCAATGCAGGCTTGTTGTTCATATGTCATCCTTTGTTTGACAAATAAAATGCCATGATCCATTCGTTTTACCTCAATACCAAGGAAATATTTTAGTAGACCTAAGCCTGATGTATCACATTCTTTTTTCATTACTTCTTTGAAATTAGCAATGAGGAGGTCATTATTCCCTATAAAAATTAGATCTTCTACACATAAAACAATTATTAAAATCTCACCATTACTTTCCTTGATGTAGAGTGTGGGCTCACTATTGCTTTTGCTAAAGCCATTGCTCAACAAATATAAGTCAATCCTATTGTACCATGCCCAAAGTGCTTTCTTCAGTCCATAGAGTGCTTTCTTTAGCCTGTATACCTTGTCTTCTTGTCCCGAGACTTCATAGCCCAGTGACTATTCAACATACACATCTTCCTTCAAAACCCCATTTAGAAAGGTAGATTTTACATTCATTTGGTATACCTTCAACTTGTGCTAGGCTGCTAATGCTAAGATTGCTCGTACAGTTTTCATTCTTGCTATTGGAGAATATGTCTCATCATAATCTCTTTTAGGCTACTATTTGTATTTTTTCACAACCAACCTTGTTTTATACCTTTTAATTCTTTCTTCAGCATTGCTCTTGGTCTTATAGACCCACTTAAATCCAAACACTTGTTTATCCATAGATAAATTAGTTTGCTCCCATGTCCTATTTATATCAATTGCATCTATTTCCTCATCCATGGCTTCACACCATTTATCTTTTATACAACTTCTTCCAAAATGTATTGGACCACTATAAGAAAATGATGCAAAATTTAGATTTTCATCTAATTCATCATCATACCTTACTAGACATGCTTGACTATGAAGTATGTCTCCAAAATTGACTAGTGGATTCTGAAGCTATTGTAGATAATCTCCAAAGTTGTCTGTTGGGCTATAAATCTACTAGAAATGGTCTCTAGAGTTGATTGTTGAGCTCTGGATCTACTATAGGTGCACTTTGTTGATCTTCATTTCCTTCATCATCTATGGGTATTATTACTAAGGTACTCGAGGAAGTGTCCACCATGTCATCCCATGATATATTTTCTATAAATTCAACATCCTTGTTGATTACAAGTTGTTTGGTGACATGGTTATATAATTTGTATGCCTTGGATTCTTCACTGTACCCTATGAAGATGCACTTTTCTCTACCGTCTGATTTTTGGCTTTTATTTTTTGGCACAAATGCATAGCCATGCACCCAAAATCTCTAAGGTGCTCCATGCTCTATTTACATTTTTTCCATGCTTCTTGTGGAATCTTGTCATGCACTGAAATATGCCAACCAATTTTTTCCCAAGATTTACACAACACAAACCAACACTATGCCAATTCCAAAATGATAATCAAATTAAATGCACTCAACGCCAAGAATGTTCACCAAGATCCTTTAGAAGGCGAGGTGATAGCATATGGCGGAGGAAACTAAACAACTGCTCAAAAATGAATTACAACTAATTGCTAATAGGCAGTGAACCAGCCATGATAAATTTCACACTACCACTAAATCAGTGGGGGGAAAAACAATACAATTTCAAACAATTCATCCATTGCGGCAGGCATCCACTCAACAATGGGAATTCGCCACTTTTCAGTGGGTAACAAATGAAAGATTAATTTTTTCTTTCTCCACACTAGCGGTAAACCATCCAGGGGTTATAAATATGAGAGATTAAACACAAGAATTTGCAGCTAATTAAATGACTGGAACAATACTACTATTTACAGTCTTACAATGATAAACAGCTGCAATTTACAAGTGTTATTACAATATCTTCAAAGCACAATGAAATAGATGATTTCCCAATCTAGAATCTCTCAATTATTGAAGTTATAAACTAAAATCAGAAACTAACATAAATCTGATATAAAATCTGCAAACTGAAATTCTGAACCAACAATCAACAACACACCAAAATGGACAAGTCTCTTACCACACTTTGCAAACTCCTACCAAACTGAAAGTTCTTCACTTCAAAGGCTAGGAAACCATGAAATCATCATTTTCCAAGCTTCAAACTCAGCAAAAGCACTCAACACGGATTCCAAGGCATTCAATGCATGGTACGGCCCTAGGAGAGGGTCAACCTCACTTTTAAAATCATCCTCTTCACTATAAAATCTGCCCTTGCACAAAAAGAGGTGCCTCAAGCATATAATTTGAAAGGACTGATACCCATGTGCAAATAAAATTTACCCTTAAAGCTGTATTCAAATTCGCCTTGCAGCCATGACCGAACCAGCAACTTAAAACTCAAGAAACCTTCAAAAAATCATCAACCATGAAACTCAATCTACTAGTTTGAACGAGAAGCAGCCATCAAACCAACTAGGTGTTATCTTTCAAACACAAAATTGGACAAATGCTAGGAGGTAAGCATTTCTCGAAGCTAAATTCAAGAAGTCATTTCGAGTCTCGACAGCATAACATTAACATAGAATAATGGATACCAAATGAATGAAAAAAGGCCTTCTTAAATAAAACTTGAGGTGACTGTTGGCTTTCCATCTTTCCTCCAAAAGGGGCGCCCAACTCCTTTTTGGCAATTATTTGATTTTTAATTCATTTTTCCTTCCTTCATTTTGGCGTCCAAAACACATGAGAAGATAATTAACATTTGAAATATTAAAATATCTCTTAATGAGGCATCCACCCTTATGGTCCCCCTTTTAAAACAACATTAAATCATTGTTCTAGGCCAAGGGGTCAAAATCACATTATAATAATTAAATGACTTAAATAAATCATTTTTACCAAAAAGAGCCTCAAAATGCTGAAAGCCAAATATGCTCCAAAGTGCACTGCCTGAAATGGAAATTGAACTGACTGTTGATGCTATTGCCCCAGATAGCACTACTAGAAATAGATCTTACTAAAAATAGTAAACTCTGAAAAGTTTCCCAATGCCTTTGCATGACATATCACTGCGAAGCTCTCTGAAAACCCAGAACTCCACTAGACATGCATCAAAAACTCATACATGAAAACCTTCCAGAATGCATGAAAAACCTCCTATAAAATAGGAAACCCTAATTTGCACTTCTGATCAGCCTACGAATTTCCAAAAATAGGCTATCAGTCATAGAAGAGTGTATGGCCAAAATGGGGACATTATAGTCTGCCCTTCCCAAAATTGCTTGTCCTCAAGCAATGCCACAACACTCCAAACTGATCCCACCAAACATATAGGATCTCAGGGTCCCATGACCATCTCTGAAAAACCCCACCATGCTGATGTTGCTCTACTCTAATCATACAAATGAAATCATTGCACCAGAACTGCACAAACCATCCCTACAACCTCAAAGAGATAACATGCCTGAAATTCAAACTGAAAAACATGGAAGGAATGGAATCAAAATCTAGCAACATTTCATGCCCAATAAACTCTGAAGAATTAACATCTGCAATGTCAATGTCAATCACCATTCTGTGAACCAAAAAGAATAATCTAATCAACTCAAAAATCTTCTCATCAACATAACTCCTCAAAGCAACAAACGGAGTCACAACAACAAGTGTATCTCCATCATAGCTAATTGCAAAGGGAAAAACAACTCTTTGCAAAGTCATAGCAGCCGCATCCTCAAAACTCCACAAGGATGTATAATGCCTCCTCTGAGTAATTCTGACATATTCAAGAAAACTTCTGAAAACTTCCACCAATCTCTCCACCAAAGTCTCAAAAAGTTGAACCAAATCAAGCAAAGGTTCGCTACCCCAAACACTAGTGCAAGAGATTGTACAAAGAAAGCCACCGGAAAATAACTTGAACACCATCCAATACTAATCCGAATCACTATGAAACACCATTACCCACTTTTGAAGCCAAAAATCATCACTAATAAAAGATTGTGAAAAGAAAAAATGAGTGTACCAGCTGCCCATAAAATCTGAAATGAACCACTTAAAGTTTGATTTTAGGAAAATCAGCGTGCAAGGAATTGAACAACTGCTGCAACACTGAAAATCAACGTCCATAATAGCACAACTGCTCATGCCCAAGGCTGGAAACATCCTCTCAAGAAACTCCAACCCAACATGAAACCATCCTTTGCTTGAAATATCTCTCCAATTCACCAGTTGATGAGCAAAAAGAACCATCAAATGGTTGGTGAAGATGGGGACAACATCAAAGAATCTGAAAATTAAATCCTTGTTCCCCCAAGAAATCACCTTTCCACAAGTGATTAACTTCATCAACCCATGTTGGGGATCCCAAGCATGGATATACCCAACTGAAAATGTTCTCCAATGCACCGGAAAGAGTACACAACACTTCTCCAAGAGCTAATCAAAGTGAAATGCAAACTAAAGAAGTTAGTGTCTTCTTTGATAAACCCGTGCAGCCCATCCATGAAAACATCAACATCAATGGAGCACAGAACAAATGTCGTCCTCAATTCCCATTCCCCCAAAGGACTGGGATGAGCCAAAACATCACTCAACCCAAGAGATGGATTGTCAATGAGGTAAATAATCTGTTTTGGTCCATCTTTCTCCCAAACTTCACGAGTAATAAGTCTGGAATCTTCACTCTTTGCTGCTGCAATAGAGTTACCAGCAGCTACCAAGACTTGTTTTATTGACACCTTGAAGCCAGCGATGAAGAAATCTCCTTGAGTCCACACTTCCCATGTGAAGAATTCATCCTTGAATCCACTTATGCTTTCATTATCAAAATGCCTTGGATGATTACTACTCACAAAACATGGCACACCCTCATAGAAATTATCTATAAGCTTATGATTAACCAAATCATGTGAAGATAATGGACTGTTGTTCTCAACAATATTTTATTCATCCCTTTTGTTGGTGTCTTCATAGAATTCAAGCTCATCCTTTTCAACTTTTGGATCCCCATCATTAGTTGCCAACCCACAAAGTGTAGCATGTTGAGTACCACATTCATTATCCTTCAAAACATCTATCTCATAGCTGCAAACTATTCCTTCTTGTGGCAAAGTCTCTTCCCAACTCAAGAGTTCACACTCTTGATGTATTTTCCAATCACCATCAACATATGGAATCACCTTGGTATTATGCAATGATTCATCATTATGGAGTTCATTTATTCCTTTAACTATTTGCTTGATCTCCATAGTCCTTGTATTAGCTTCTTGTTCCTTAAGTGTGGCTGCAATAGGTGATTGATTTTTTGTTTTGCATAATGAATGATGAGCTAAGGTAAGATCAAGGCAAAGCCTATCAACCTCTTTCTCCTTCTCCTAGTAGGCGTCATAAGTCTCCTTTGTAAACTTAATAGCATTATCTCTATCTGTGAGCAAGTGCAAATAATCTAACTTAAAGGATTCCAATGCCTCTTTGATGATTTGCATCTTGGAAAGAGTGTCTCCATCCTTAACTCCATTTTGTCTCTCTTCAAACTGAATCTTCCAATAGAGTTGTTCAATGAAATGGTATGTGCTATCAAATCTTGATAACGGCTTAACAATTTTCTCTTCTGAAACAAATAAGTTATCCTTCAAAATTTGCAGCTCTTTAGGCCCTTGATCATAATCAACAAAGAGGCTTTGCTCTTCGAATATCAACTTTTCTGATTTACTTTCATTGGCAAGATCTTCAAAATCAGCTTCATTACTAACCTCTTCACTACATAACTCCTGAATAGAAGGTCTATCAGCAACTTCATCAAGCAAATTAGTATCTCTATCTTTACCTTTCAAGATCTCATACTCTTCTTGTGTCAATCTGAAAGGCACCCAAACCATTTTCTGATTTTAAAACTTCAACATAAGAATTCACGTTCTCATTGTCCTTTGCTGCAACTTCTCCTCCAATGACCTCAACATATCTTGCAATGCAAACTGAATTTTGCACTTCATCAGGATCAAAGGGGAATTTATCCCACTCTGGTTCTTTATCATACCTTGGTGACATCACACCCAGATCCCAAATGTGAAAAGTTTGATTGTAATGATCAACAAGAAAGAAATCATCATGCTCCTCTTGGATTGTTGACTCTTTGAATGAATCACTTCCCATTCCACTTAAACTGAAATCTTCATCTATAGCTTCCTCCACAAGCGTAGTTTGATATTCAAACCCACTACCACCCAAGTCACTATAATTGTATTGAAATAAAGAATCATCAAAGTTGGCTGCTTTGAATATTTTATCATTCTTTTCTTCAATGGAACTATCATGAGTAGATGTGTTGCTAATTTTATCATTAGCATCCACATACATACCAAAGAAGTCTTCTTGGTCACTTGTCATAAATTCTTCATATGGAATCCTTTGGGAAGTCGGGTCAGCAACAAGTAGAGAATTATCCCTCACCAAATCTTCAACATGATTTGATCTGAACTCAACCGAATCATCATAAACATTATTAACGTTAAAGTGGTCATAGGCCGATTCAATGAAACCACTAGCATTTCCTTCAATTTGTTCTTCTTTAGCAAACTCAACCCGCACATTGGTACAACTAAAATCTTCTGTGAATTCATTTGTCTCAAGCTCTTCATCGGATGAATCCTCATTAGGACTCAAGACTGTTGTTCTATTCTTCTTACCCAAACAATCTTCATAATGTCCCATCTCATGCAAGTCTAAGGGTGTATTTTGGGACTCTAACTTACTCTCCTCATTTTCCAAGGTATCTTTGTCAAGCGCCCTATCATTTTGAGGCAAAATGTGCACCTTGCTTGTGCCATCTTCAACACTAGTTGACTGATTTTTTTTTTCAATTTGCTTACATGTGGGCTGCAACCCACAAACCGATACTTTTTCTTCTTCCTTGATTCTTCAACCATTGCAAGTTCTGCTTTTTAATTTTTTTCTTGATGTAATTGACCACACCCAATTTCCCAGGTTTCTTAATCAACACATAATTCAAGTAGCAATCAAAAGAAACACCTTTCTTGAACTCATATGACATATTCTGATATTCCTCATGGAGTATGGAAGCCTCATGTTCACATTGCCTCTTGTACTGACATTCTTCATTGAACCTTGTCCCAGCAATGGAAGGTGACCTTGCCAAATTTCTTTCCTCTTCAAAAGCCATAATCACATTTGTCTTCTCGTAGTTCCTAGACTTCAGAAAACGTAACATCTTCAGAATTACTGAAAACTGAAACTAAACTCAGTTCTAACCTCTGGTGTAGAATCTGATTTCTCTGTCACTCATCTGACAGCTGAGCTCTGATTGTCACAGGATGGCAGGATCTTGGCTCTGATACCACTGAAATATGCCAACCAATTTTTTCCCAAGATTTACACAACACAAACCAACACTACGCCAATTGATTAGCATTAGCTTCCAAAATGATAATCAAATTAAATGCACTCAACGCCAAGAATGTTCACCAAGATCCTTTAGAAGGCGAGGTGATAGCATATGGCGGAGGAAACTAAACAACTGCTCAAAACTGAATTACAACTGATTGCTAATAAGCGGTTAACCAGCCATGAGAAATTCCACAATACCACTAAATCAGTGGGGGGGAAAATAATAGAATTTCAAACAATTCATTCGTTATGGCAGGCATCCACTCAACAGTGGGAATTCGCCATTTTTCAATGGGTAACAAATGAAAGATTAATTTGTTCTTTCTCCACACTGGCGGTAAACCATCCAGGGGTTATAAATATGAGAGATTAAACACAAGAATTTGCAGCTAATTAAATGACTGGAACAATACTACTGTTTACAGTCTTACAATGATAAACAACTGCAATTTACAAGTGTTATTACAATATCTTCAAAGCACAATGAAATAGATAATCTCCCACTCTAGAATCTCTCAATTATTGAAGTTATAAACTAAAATAAAAAACTGACATAAATCTGATATAAAATCTGCAAACTGAAATTCTGAACCAACAATCAACAACACACCAAAATGGACAAGTCTCTTACCACACTTCGCAAACTCCTACCAAACTGAAAGTTCTTCACTTCAAAGGCTAGGCGACCATGAAACCATCATTTTCCAAGCTTCAAACTCAGCAAAAGCACCCAACACAGATTCCAAGGCATTCAATGCATGGTACAACCCTAGGAAAGGGTCGACCTCACTTTTAAAATCATCCTCTTCACTATAAAATCTGCCCTTGCACAAAAAGAGGTGCCTCAAGCATATAATTTGAAAGGACTGATACCCATGTGCAAATAAAATTTACCCTTAAAGCTGTATTCAAATTCCCCTTGCAGCCATGACCGAACCAGCAACTTAAAACTCAAGAAACCTTCAAAAAATCATCAACCATGAAACTCGATCTGCTAGTCTGAACGAGAAGCAACCATTAAACCAACTAGGTGTTATCTTTGAAACACGAAATTGGACAAATGCTAGGAGGTAAGCATTCCTCGAAGCTAAATTCAAGAAGTCATTTCGACAGCAAAACATTAGCATAGAATAATGGATACCAAATGAATGAGCAAAAGCCTTCTTAAATAAAACTTGAGGTGACTATTGACTTTCCATCTTTCCTCCAAAAGGGACTTCCAACTCCTTTTTGGCAATTATTTGATTTTTAATTCACTTTTCCTTCCTTGATTTTGGTGTCCAAAACACATGAGGAGATAATTAACATTTGAAATATTAAAATATCTCTTAATGAGGCATCCACCCTCATGGTCCCCCTTTTAAAACAATATTAAGTCATTGTGCTAGGCCAAGGGGTCAAAATCACATTATAATAATTAAATGACTTAAATAAATCATTTTTACCAAAAAGAGCCTCAAAATGCTGAAAGCCAAATATGCTCCAAAGTGCATTGCCTGAAATGGAAACTGAACTGACTGTTGATGCTACTGCCCAAGATAGCACTATCAGAAATAGAGCAAACTAAAAATAGTAAACTCTGAAAAGTTTCCCAATGCCTTTGCATGACATATCACTGCAAAGCTCTTTGAAAACTCAGAACTCCACCAGACATGCATTAGAAACTCATACATGCAAACTTTCAAGAATGCATCAAAAACCTCCTATAAAATAGGAAACCCTAATTTGCACTTCTAATCAGCCTACGAATTTTCGGAAATAGGCTATCAATCACATAAGAGTGTATGGCCAAAATGGGGACATTACATGCACAACCTTTGTGGGACATCTATTTAGCAGGTATACTATTGCAGCGACTTCACCCCAATATTCATTTGGAAGTCCCTTGTTCTTCAACATGCTTCTTGCTATCTCCATGATGGTCATATTATTTCTCTTTGCTACTCCATTTTGTTGTGGATTATAGCTGGCTGTAAACTCTTTTAATGCCTTCATTCCTCCAAAAGATTTGGAAATTCTTTGGAGGCATACTCTTTTTCCCTATTTGATATGAGGACATTGATAAAGTGTCCACATTGCTGCTCAACTAGGGCCTTAAACTCTTTGAAATTCTCAAAGGCTTTAGATTTATTCTTTAAAAGACAGACCAATGTCTTTTTTCTATAGTCATCAATGAAAGTCATTAAATTTGGTTTTTGCCTAGGGTGAGAGTTTGCACAAAGGCACATAAGTTTAAATGCACCCACTTTAATGGTGCTTTTTCCCTCTTAGACTTCCTTGATTAAAAGGGCTACCTATGTTGTTTTCTTAAAATGCAAGCTTCACATTTTCTTTTAAGGCTCTACTATGATTGGTAACCCCCTACCCATATCCTTCTTAGACAAAAGACTAAGTCTAGAATAACTTAAATGTGCATATCTTAAATGCTAGAGCCTAGAGGGGTCTTTGATGACCATCTTGAGGGTTCCTATGGTGCTGTTGTACTCTTCACATGCTTGGGAGGAGAAATCGCAAACTATGTTGAGAGATTAGTTTGCATCCATAAAGGAAACATCCTATTTTTTGTCATTTCGACTGCTGCAAACTTTTTTTTTACCCTCATTTTGTTCAAAATAAAAGCACTCCCTATTTTTCATCAATGCTTTGCAGTTTTTTTAGACCAGCTATCCAACACTTAGGAGATTGTTTTATTCTTGGGACATAATAAACATTCTCTATTTCTCTTTTCTCACCATGCTTGGTGAAGCCTTTACCCACAACTAAAACTATTTCATTGTTCCCCATTTTGATCTTAGACTATACATTTTTGTCAACAAATGCAAATAAATTTTTATTTCCACTCATGTGGCTATTCGTTCATTGTCCAAATACTAAAATTCAGTGCCTATTTGCTCACGAGTGTTGCACATGATAAATACTTTTGACTACTCAGGTCCAAACTCCTTATTAGCCACATTTGCACTTTGTTTTGACAGGTCACATTTCCTTTTTCTACATTCACTTGCAAAATGACCATACTTGTGGCAATAATAACATTGAACATTAATTTTATCATACCTTTGATTTGAGCTTTTGTTCCTCTTTGTCTTCAGAATGAGGCTACGAGTTGCTTGCTTCTTCTTCATTGTTTGAGTTTCCTCTTCTTGAGCAGTGTCTTCCTCTACTTCTACCATTTCTTCCTCTCCCCTACCTCTTGTGTTGGCTTAAACATTGAATGCTTACTTTAAGCAAGAAAGGGAAACATGTTCAAGCACTTCTTGTGATATTGAAGTGATTCCATCAACTCACCTATGGTCATATTTGAGAGGTCTTTAGCCTCTTTAATTGCAAGGACTATTGAGTCAAATCTTATGGGAAAAATACTAATGATCTATAACAACCCCTGATTTTTTTTGGGTTTGCTTGCATGTAGGAAGGAGATGTAGTGTGCAATAGTTTCATGTTTCATTCATCATTCAATTACAAATATTTGCAACATCAAATATGAAAGGAAAATTCTCTCCTTGCGCGTAGGAAGGAGATGCAGAGTGCAATAGTTTTATGTTTCATTCATCATTTAATTACATATATTTGCAACATCAAATATGCAAGGAAATTTCTTGATAATCTCACAAACAATAATCAACTGATTACAATACCATAGGTCAATAATAGATAGCTGAAAATAGAGTTTGGAAATTTGATAACAGACCTGATTACAGTCACAAAAGAGCAGCAATACATTCAAATGATGCACCAAACCCTAGCTACGATATGGGCTAACCAACCATAGCACTAAATCTCCAATCAACAGCTGCACGAACACTGAAGAAGACAAAATGTGGGTCTATACATAAGCAGACCTGATTATGCACAACTCCCAAAGAGGCACGGCTCCCTAGGAGGGGCGATTTGCTCCTAAAATTCAAAGCTTCACCAAAAATTGCAAATGAATGCTTGAGATGTGGCGGCCAGCTATGAGAAATCCTTTGAAACAATACCCAGAACAAATCTTCGACCACCAATGGAGCTACAAACAATTTTGCACTTCCAGCCACTATAAAAAGTGAGTTTCCAAAATTCTAGAAATGTATATCAGACCTCTGAAAAATCTGTTTTATCACCTCCAAACACCAACAAAATGAATTCAAACCACAAGCACACCCAAACCTTCGATCCCACATCAAAAAAAGAGAAAATATTCATTCTTCAACCTCCAAAATGATAGAAATTAGAAAACTCTATGAATACCAATTTGTGATCCCTAAAGTAGAACCACTCTTCCCAGCCAGGGTGGATCTCTCACCACCGAAACCAGCTATTGACAATGAGGGTTTTAGTCCTCAACTTGCAAAAATGTAAACGTGGAAGCATTCCAGCAACATCATGTTATGTTGCTAAAATAGAGATAACTAAATGAGAGCCCAAGAGGTGATTTTATAGAAGAGGGAAGGAAATTAGGGCAACACAAGTTTGAAATCACTTTTCCCTCCAAGAAACTCCATGCCCCCCTTCATGAGATTTTTTAATTTATTTTAAATTCCTTATGCCTCCCCAAGATTGGCGTCCACTTTTGGAGGCTACATATTTGCTTTCTAAAAACAACTTTATTCCACCTTTTCCTAGGTGTGAGACAAGGGGTCCTTTTGATGAACACATGACCCTCACTTAAGTTATAAAGTAAATTTATAACATAAGTGATGGAAAAGATAAATACTAATTTGATTACCCTTAGAACTCACCAATGCCCAAACAGGAATTATTACACTGCTAGCGAAACAGAGGTTGGGACCAGCTACCAAAAAATACACTTACTAAAAATAGTAAGTGTGCCCAAACACCAAACAGGCACAACCTGAGATGCATTGAGACTTATAAATTGTAAGTACTAAAAACTGCCACTGCTACAAAGAGTAACCCCTACTAGAAAGCATCAAAAATGACCACAAAGCCAAACACAAGCTCTAAATCCCCTAACCAACTCCACTAAGCCTACAGTAACCCTGGAATAGGCTAATAGAACTCCCCCAACTAATCAGGTGCAAGAAGGGAACATTACAATCCTCCCTCCCCAAGATTGCTTGTCCTCAAGCAATCACAACTCTGGATGCTGTAATATTTGCTCACTCTCCCAAGTAGCATCCTTCACTGGAAAATTCTTCCACTTCACAAGATATTCCCTGATCACCCTCTTCCATAGAGTATGCTCCCTGACCTCAATCACAGCCTATGGAACCAATGTCAACTTGCCTTCCTCATCCAAAGGATGCAACTCTGTAGAAGGAACCACATTCTAACCAAGTGCCTTTTTAAGGCGAGAAACGTGGAAGACATTGTGCACCTTGCTACTCTCAAATAGCTCAAGCTCATAAGCCACCTCTCCAATCCTCTTGGTGACTCTGAATGGTCCATAAAAGTGGGACTTAAGTTTCTCTAACCCACTCTTCTTGAGAGTGGATTGCCTGTAAGACTACAACCTCAAATAAACCATGTTTCCTACCTCAAAAGCTTGCTTAATGTGATGTTGGTCAGCATATAGCTTCTGCAAATTTTGAGCATGTTGTATATTATACCTTAGAGATCTCATGATATTCTAACTCTCTTGAAGAAGATCCTTGGCTCTAGGCACCCTGCAATCTCCAAAAAATAAATCAACGAAGCCGGGAGCTTCATAACCATACAATGCCATGAATGGAGATATCCTAATGAGGTATGGAAGGTAGAGTTGTAGAAAAACTCTTCCAAATGCAACCACTTAACCCATGCCTTCTATTGCCCTAAAACATAGTTGTGCAAGTAACCTTCCACCCATTTATTAACCACCTCTATTTTCCCATCAATCTGGGGATGATAACTAGTGCTAGGAGTCAACTCGGTGCCACATAATCTGAATAACTCCTACCAAAAAAGGCTCATGAACTTTCTATCCCTGTCACTAATGATGGTCTTAGGTGTTCCATGAAGCCTAAACACCTCTTTGAAGAACAAATCTACCACTTGTACCGCTATATACCTTGCTGATATGGCAAAAAAGTGAGAAAACCTTGTCAATCTATCCACCACCACATAGATACAATCATTTCCCTGCACCTTGGGAAGCCCTATAATAAACTTCATTGATATGCTTTTCCACTTCTAAGTAGGAATGGGTAAGGGCTGCAATAAACCAGCAGGGTAAGTGTTGTGCAGTTTTTTGCACACACGCCCCGCTGAAAGCAGGGACCCTCTTTCGCTTCGTTTTGGTGTTTTGGCCCTTTCTTTTGAGGTTTTGTCTTACTTAGGCATGTGCTTAATTGTTTATTTTGAATGCCTAGGTGTTTCCCCTAGGTTATTTATTGAAAATCTTAAGTTCTAGATGAATTTCGGACTTTTGCCCTAATACGGGATTTTCCGCCCTGGTCGGATTTTCCCAGATCCTGCTTGGACTCCGACTGGACCCTTGTTTTTCGGGGATTTTCAGTATTCGCAGATTCCCGCGTGGGCTGGATTTTCCTGGATTCCGCCCTGTCGTCGGTTTCCCGGGTTTTCTGACTGTCCTGTCATTTGTGTTGTTGGTTTCGTGCGTGCTTTGAGGGGTGCATCTAACTTGGTTTCTGGGTCTCTTGGATTATTTCACGCTAGGGTCATTCAGTATTGCGTCATTTGTCATCTCCTAGCTGAATTCTGAGCTTGCCTGTGTGCTAATGGCGGATGTATAGGGTTTTAGACCTAGGGCAATGTCATTTCAAGTCATGTCTTAAAACGGGCCTAGAATGCAAAGAAGATTTACGAAAGGTCCATCCCCGGCTTGCCCTAAGTTAAGCTTTTCGAAATCCTTAGCCGGTTCAGTGTCTGGATGAAATCGGGACTCTCCATCCCTTTCGAATTTTATTCGCCGTGACAGTATTGTCCCTCACACCGATAAAATTCCCTTTGCTGTCGGCAAGACAGGCCCCAGGTCGCCAAGATGTTATAGCGGGTCCCTAAAGTCCTGCCGATCTTCCGTTCTGTCGCTGTGACTTTCACTTTCGGCGAGACCTTTCACCGAGCACTATCATTTTCGCCGAAGTCTTGCTGTTGGAGGGACATCCATCTTTCGCTAAGACGTTGTAGCGAAGCCTCCTTCTCTTAGCGAGCCCAGGTCTTTTCGCTGAGACCTTTGGCCGAATCCAAACCGAGCCCTAGTCGGCATAACATCGCGACATCGCCAAGACTTCATATCGATAAGCTTGAGTCTGGCCGAAGTGATTGTTTAAACTCTGATGGTCAGTGAGACAAGATGAATTCGCCGGGACCTTACCCCGACCACCCTTGGCTCATACCGATATGTTTGCTATGTCCCTTTTCGCCGAGACATTACATCGAAACAATTGACTCTTGGCGAAACCTATTCTGATTACATCCTTCGGCGAGACTCCAAGAAGTCGCCAAGACTTCTCGGCGAGATTGTTGACTCCTGCCGAAGCCTTCGTTCCGGGAATCTCTGTTTGTCCGGGATATTGCCTTCTTCGCGGAAATCCGTCCCTCACGGATTTCCCCGAAATTTGATAAAACATAAAGAAACATGAAATAATTCGATTCGTTTACAATTCATGATGCATTTAATGATTATTTTATGTCATATTTCGATCTCTCATGTGATTCATTGATGAAAAATGATCAAGTTTGATGGATAAGTAGGTGTTTCTTGGTGATTCTGTTGGAATCCGATCGGTCTGGAATTTCCCAAATTCCTCTCTGGCTCAGATTCTGTGGATGGTCTTGAAACCCGAAATGTGTTATGGTCATTCTATATGAGATTTAATGACACCTTGACTATATGAGATGCATTCTAACGGTGTTTTGATGAATTAACATGGCTCTGTCCTGTGGTTTTTACTGTGATTTTCATGTTGAGTGCAAGATGAATCAAGCAAGGCAGCAACTGGTTCCTCATTGTCTAATGCAGAGAAGATTAAGCTGGACATTAAGAGCAGGATCCCTGAGAATAAAGTCACTGCAGATTAGGCAGGGGATGTTGAAGAAGATTTATAGACAAAGAAGACACATGGATGATGCCCTGAGCGGTGTATACAATGGATCCATTGCTTTTTTGAGATAATGACAGGAAGAAGGAAGATCACGCCCAGGTTCTTGAGCCTGGAGCAGTTGAGGAAGTGGTGGCGTGACGTTTATGCACCAAGTAATGATGATTCTATGTTCGAGCACCAGCTAGATGATACGGCCACCTACCTTGCAGTTATTGGCAAATACCTAGCGCATAAAGCGGATTGGGATAGGTCGGTCAAACACTCAAGGGAAGAGATTGCGTCCACCGAAATCGACTTAGGGTTTTTCCCCTGCCACCAGTCGCGGGCCTGGATGAGACGTTCCTGAAAGTACACGAAGAGTCAGATCAGAATGGAGATAATAGGGAAGGGAGCTAATGATAGGCTGCGTCGCGTTTTGTGCCTCCATTTTATCTTCCCGCGCTTTGGTCCGAATTGCATTGCGGATCTCAGGCCGACTTGGACGGGACGTGCATTCAATGCCTGTTTGACCCATTTCGAAGACTCTCTTGGCCGAGTTGTTGTGCCATTAATGTTGCAGAATCCCTACCTGGTCGACGGATTTCTGGGGGAATTCTATATAACGAGCATTTCGCCTCATTTGTAAGGGGTTAGATAGGTTCGAATATAGTTAGATATAGTCAAAGGGTTAGAACAGTTGGAAATAGTTAGAAGGTTAGAATTTGTAACTAGAACATGTAGCAGAGCTAGTTAGAAGTAGAGTAAGTTAGCAGGTAGTTGTTCTCAAGCAAATATTGTAACAGAAAGCTAGAATTGTTGCTACAGTGAGCAATTTGAATACAAGAAATGACATTGTGATTTGGTGCCATACTTGTTTCTTTTGTTTCGCATGGTTCCAGTTATTCCATCTTTAAAATTGCTTTGAGAAGGTTAATGTTTAGATTAGATTTGATTCAATAATGTTTGTGATTCAATACTTGAATGTTGCAGCAATCCTTCAGTCCATACTTTTCGCAACCAACTAATTGTTAGTTGCTTTGCAAAGTTAGCCTGGACTTGATATTCCGTATGCTTAAGTTCGATTGTGAGGATTTGTTCATTTTAACCACAATAAGGTTATCTGAATGAATGTTTACAATTTGAAAATCTTAACGCCTCAGAAGATTGCACTGTTTTCTGTGAGATTGTAGATTTATCTTGGTCAAGTAGAAATCGGTTTTCGAAGGATTGGTCCATTCCAGTGTTGGTTGCTTTCATTGTTAATCTTAGGAGTAGTATTAGATGTAGAAATCTCTCTGAAACCCTTATCCTTTTTTTATTCTCTTTGATTATTGGGTTAAATCTAGGATTGAGGCACCGTCAGGTTGTTAGATCTGATAAAATTGATTCAGTATTTTGCTTGTAGTAAGGTCCCATTGTGATTACCAGCATTTTCACATTTCGTTACTGAGTTGTTTATGCACTGTCAAGACCTAACATTAGAGACCTTGGGGTTATCTCTTGAGGCTTGCCGATAGAGATTTACCTTTCAAGAGAGATAGGATATCATATTCTGTCTGGTTGTTATTGTGCAGAAAACACGATCAACAGGAACTGGCGCTAGAGGGAGGGCCCGAATAAGCAAGCTGGATCGGTTTTTGAACGCCATCTCTCCTCAGAGATTCCGAAGAAGGACAAGATCCACTCTAGGAGAGGAAGAATTTCAAGAACTACCAGACCCTACTAGGTCAAGAAGGACCGACAGAAGGGGAGAATCATCATCATCATCATCATCCCATCCACCTCTCACATCTCTATCATCCCCATCTTCATCGGGTTCATCTGAGTCTGAAGGCATTCCCAGTCCACAACCTCAACCGGTTATAAATCAACCATTACCACCCCCCCACTACCACCAATGGCTTTTCTAGTAACCAACCCATCCCCATTGGGTTTCGCCAATTGCAATCCTATGCCTAAAAACCCTGAACACTTTTGTTCAAAATTCCATGCCAATGATCCAAATAGGACTGCAGAGGAGCATATTAGGATTTTTAAGACTACCCTTAAAGATAAGGGAATTAATCATGAGGATGTTGCATGCAGACTTTTCCCATATTCCCTTGGAGATGAGGAATTTTGTTGGTATAACCACCTTCCTGCTGGGTCTATCACTACTTGGCTTTAGCTGGAGACTGCATTTTTACAAAAAGCTCGGATCCCAATCAGTGCAAATGAGTTACTTTTGCAGTTTACTGGAATCAAGAGGGAAGTAAATGAACCGATAGTGGCTTTCAATAATAGATTCCATAGGGCTTATGCTAGGCTACAAACCCCTTATGCTATAGACGATGCCTCGGCTAGGGAGGTTTATTATGAAGCTTTGGATAGTTTAACATCCACTTTCATCAAATGGAAAGCAAACCCTCCTGGTAGCTTATTTGAAGCTTATGATGTGGCTGTTAAGGTGAGTACAGATTTGAGACAACACTTGTTCGAACCCTTGGCTAACCAAATACCTGTGATGAGTTCAGTCCCTCAATCACCCTTGGTTTCACACCCAGGTCATCCCCTGAGTCAGGCTGCATTCATGCCAAATTACCATCCAAATATGAACCAGCCTGCATTTTGTCATCAACAAGCTAATATACCTGGTTACTTACAGAACTTTGAGATATTTAATCAACCCTTGAACCATGGGTCGCAGGATGTTTGTATGCAGAATTCAGTTAGTATTATTCCTCCATCAAATAGTGCAGACAAGGAGAGGTTGGATGCACTCACAGAGCTAGTTGAGAGGCTGAACACTGAAGTCACTTACCTAAGGCACCAGAGTAATCAATCCCATGCAACCCAAAGGGGGATTCAGTTCGATTATGATCAAAGCAACATGGATATGATGCAGACTCAAGAACAGAACTTTGACGGAGAACAATATCTTGATATAGGTCATGGATGGCAGCCACCACTTCGGAGAAGCCTTAACTTCTTCGGATCAGCCAAACAATCAGGAGAAACCTAGTGCAGTTTATCTGGCAAAAAGAGCTCTTTCAGGATGGTGTAGGCTTCATAATACTAATCAACATTCTGGGTCAGACTGTCAAGAATTCCAGGCTGCTGTGTCCATTTTCCAGCCGAACGTTCAACATGTCAGCGGTAGTTCGAGTGGGCTGGAGATAGTGCCGTCTAATCCTTATGACGTATCAGTCATGGTGGTGAATCATGTCTCATTTCCAAGAAGTGAAGAGAATAAACCAGAAGAAGAACAAGATAAAGGTGTTGAAACAGGGTATGTATACAATGAAGAATCTATAGTTCAATCCTTTGGAGATAATGGGGAGAATGATAATGGCCCACTAGATGAAGAAGAATATGCAACTGAAGAAGTTCAGGCATTCCATCATGTGCCTAATCAGTATTTCCTAAATGGAGGACAGTCTGATGCTAATAAAGGAGGAAGCATTGAAAATAGCAGGGATGAATTGATAGATAGCTCTAAGGGAAACTGTTCTACCATGACTACGGAGCAAATAGGGGAGTATGTGGTCAGAGAACTCAAGAAAGTTGAAGTAAGTCTCTCTGCTCATGAGTTGTTAAAGGATCCTACCATTAGGGGTGTAGTACTAGGGTCTCTTGAAAAGGATATGCTTACTGAACAAAAGGGTACTTCAGGCCATATTGATGCAAATACTTTTAAGGAGGTATTCATGTCTGAGACAAGCTTGGGAAACTATATACTGACAGTTGACCCTCAGGGATGGGAGACTGAGGAAATCCTCATGTTGCACGATATGCCTATCCATAAATCTGGCAGTGCTGAAACTTCGGTAGAATCAACAGAGGGGGTACAAGAGCAAGTATGGTTGTCGGATCATACAAAGGATATACATCAAAGTTCAGGAAGCAGGCTTACTCCAATGAAAGAATTTCAACAACCTGTTGACGAATGTCCTGTAAGGTGTAAAGAAGAACTTAACGAAAGAGTTGATATTCTGAGCAGTCACAATCCAGAACCAGAACGAATGTCAATAGGAGGGGAGTTTAGTAAAGGTGTACTTGAGGATCAGTCTGTGACACCTCCTGACAAACATCATCATGAGGAAGTTACTAGGCATGAGGAGGCTTTTACATTTTCAACATTATTCCCTCATGAAGAAGGAGGGATATTGCATCATCAGTGGAGACCTCCTGACGACAGGGATATCAGCTCTCCACTATTGAAGAAGGATGTTGAATACCACATTCAGTCTACCACAATACAAAATCAGGTTGTTTCTTTCTTTACTGAAAATTTTGAGTCTTATCAATTTGATTATGGGAATTTAGGAAAGGCAGCTTGCATATGGATTAATCATGGTCCTAATGAGTCACCTCAGTTATTGATTATCCTTGACTATGAGGTTGAGTTTGAATGCTATATTTTTGGGGTTTATTTTGCTGAATATAAAGATGAATTTGCATTCTGGAGGACTATTACCATCACCTTGTTGCTTATTCATGCCCTGAAGAGTCAAGTAGGGGTGGGTCTCAGCTCACCTTGTCTGATGATAAATGGTTGTGAGTCTCTTGTACATAGTTAGGATGGTTTGCTTTAGGATAGATTGCTTTAGATTAGGTTTCCCTTTCTGCGTTGCTTTTGTTTGTTTTGGGTTAGTGTAGGTTTTCTTTTGGTTTGTTTTGTTTTGCTTTGCTCTTGCTTTGAGGGTTTCTCTATTTTCACCAGGATGTGTTGCACCTGCATGGCAAATCTATCTTCTCTCGAATTGTTCTAAGTATTTCTTTAGTGAACTTTAGCCTTGCATCTTGAAAGGATGGTTGAAATCTTTGCTGATTGCCAACAATTTTAATGTCAGATCTATAGAAGATTGAGTCACGGGCTTTGATTTGAATTTGAAGTACTCTGAAAATCTTATATCCATCATATATCTTAAGAACCCTAATGTCACTATAGGAATCCTTGTGAAGTCTTGTCAAGTGAAAAATCCTATTTCTGCTTCAGCGCCACTATGGTTCTCAGCCCTGAGTATGAACTTCATTGTTCACAGGTTGAAGTGAAAGTGACATATCAAGAATATCAAAAGAAAGAAAAGTGAAATACTGAAAATCAAAAGAATAAATTCAACCTATCAGGGGTACCTGAATATCTCTACCGGGGCTATGGACGCCTGGCTGGCAGTAGAGCTATGTTCAGGAGAGTCACAACGATAACCTCGTCGGGGCTATGGACGCCTGACTGGTAGCGAGGCCCTATCCAGGTTACTTTTGAAGTTAGAATCTTTACGTAGCTTGACTTGACAAAACATGGTTTCTGTAGTAACTTAAGGAGAGAAATGAACTCATGTGCACACACTTGGATTTTCAGTTTATGGAAGGTTCGGTCTATTCTATGGTTATTGATTCTTTAAATCTTTGCATTCTGACTTGTTTGTTTATGGTGAGATTGAAACCAGAGATTCTGAGTTCTCGATTCCTATTCGTCATCAAATGCTCTGGAGCATTTTCCCAGCAGAAGTCACCATTTGTTGTGCAGTTTTTTGCACACGCCCCGCTGAAAGCAGGGACCCTCTTTCGCTTCGTTTTGGTGTTTTGGCCCTTTATTTTGAGGTTTTGTCTTACTTAGGCACGTGCTTAATTGTTTATTTTGAATGCCTAGGTGTTTTCCCCCAAGTTATTTATTGAAAATCTTAAGTTCTAGATGAATTTCGGGCTTTCGCCCTGATTCGGGATTTTCCGCCCTGGTCAGATTTTCCCGGATCCTGCTTGGACTCCGACTGGACCCTTGTTTTTCGAGGATTTTCAGTATTCGCGGATTCCTGCGTGGGCTGGATTTTCCTGGATTCCGCCCTGTCGTCAGTTTCTCGGGTTTTCTGACTGTCCTGTCATTTGTGTTGTTGGTTTCGTGCGTGCTTTGAGGGTTGCATCTAACTTGGTTTCTGGGTCTCCTGGATTATTTCACGCTAGGGTCGTTCAATATTGCGTCATTTGTCATCTCCTAGCTGAATTCTGAGCTTGCCTGTGTGCTAATGGCGGATGTATAGGGTTTTAGACCTAGGGCAATGTCATTTCAAGTCATGTCGTCTTAAAACGGGCCTAGAATGCAAAGAAGATTTACGAAAGGTCCATCCCCGGCTTGCCCTGAGTTAAGCTTTTCGAAATCCTTAGCCAGTTCAGTGTCTGGATGAAATCGGGACTCTCCATCCCTTTCGAATTTTATTCGCCGTGACAGTATTGTCCCTCACACCGATAAAATTCCCTTCGCTGTCGGCAAGAAAGGCCCCAGGTCGCCAAGATGTTATAGCGGGTCCCTAAAGTCCTGCCGATCTTCCATTCTGTCGCTGTGACTTTTGCTTTCGGCGAAACCTTTCACCGAGCACTATCGTTTTCGCCGAGGTCTTGCTGTCGGAGGGACATCCATCTTTCACTAAGACATTGTAGTGAAGCCTCCTTCTCTTAGCGAGCACAGGTCTTTTCGCTGAGACCTTTGACCGAATCCAAACCGAGCCCTAGTCGACATAACGTCGCGACTTCGCCAAGACTTCATATCAATAAGCTTGAGTCTGGCCGAAGTGATTGTTTAAACTCTGATGGTCGGTGAGACAAGATGAATTCGCCGGGACCTTACACCGACCACCCTTGGCTCATACCGATATGTTTGCTATGTCCCTTTTCGCTGAGACATTACATCGAAACAATTGACTCTTGGCGAAACCTATTCTGATTGCATCCTTCAGCGAGACTCCCAGAAGTCGCCAAGACTTCTCAGCGAGATGGTTGACTCCTGCCAAAGCCTTCGTTCCGGGAATCTCCGTTTGTCCGGGATTTTGCCTTCTTCGCGGAAATCCGTCCCTCACGGATTTCCCCGAAATTTGATAAAACATAAAGAAACATGAAATAATTCGATTCGTTTACAATTCATGATGCATTTAATGATTATTTTATGTCATGTTTCGATCTCTCATGTGATTCATTGATGAAAAATGATCAAGTTTGATGGATAAGTAGGTGTTTCTTGGTGATTCTGTTGGAATCCGATCGGTCTAGGATTTCCCGAATTCCTCTCTTGCTCAGATTCCGCAGATGGTCTTGAAACCTGAAATGTGTTATGGTCATTCTATATCAGATTTAATGACACCTTGACTATATGAGATGCATTCTAACGGTGTTTTGATGAATTAACATGGCTTTGTCCTGTGGTTTTTACTGTGATTTTCATGTTGAGTGCAAGATGAATCAAGCAACGCAGCAGCTGGTTCTTCATTGTCTGATGCAAAGAAGATTAAGCTGGACATTAAGAGGAGGATCCCTGAGAATGAAGTCACTGTAGATTAGGCAGGGGATGTTGAAGAAGATTTATAGACAGAGAAGACACATGGATGATGCCCTGAGCGGTGTATACAATGGATCCATTGCTTTTTCGAGATAATGATAGAAAGAAGGAAGATCACGCCCAGGTTCTTGAGCCTGGAGCAGTTGAGGAAGTGGTGGCGTGATGTTTATGCACCAAGTAATGATGATTCTGTGTTCGAGCACCAGCTAGATGATACGGCCACCTACCTTGCAGTTATTGGCAAATACCTAGCGCATAAGGCGGATTGGGATAGGTCAGTCAAACACTCAAGGGAAGAGATTGCGTCCACCGAAATCGACTTAGGGTTTTTCCCCTGCCACCAGTCGCGGGCCTGGATGAGACATTCCTGAAAGTACACGAAGAGTCAAATCAAAATGGAGATAATAGGGAAGGGAGCTAATGATAGGCTACGGCGCATTTTGTGCCTCCATTTTATCTTCCCGCGCTTTGGTCTGAACTGCATTGCGGATCTCAGGCCAACTTGGACAGGACGTGCATTCAATACCTGTTTGACCCATTTTGAAGACTCTCTTGGCCGAGTTGTGCCATTAATGCTGCAGAACCCCTGCCTGGTCGATGGATTTCTGGGGGAATTCTATATAACGGGCATTTCGCCTCATTTGTAAGGGGTTAGATAGGTTCGAATATAGTTAGATATAGTCAAAGGGTTAGAACAGTTGGAAATAGTTAGAAGGTTAGAATTTGTAACTAGAACATATAGCAGAGCTAGTTAGAAGTAGAGTAAGTTAGCAAGTAGTTGTTCTCAAGCAAATATTGTAACAGAAAGCTAGAATTGTTGCTACAGTGAGCAATTTGAATACAAGAAATGACATTGTGATTTGGTGCCATACTTGTTTCTTTTGTTTCGCATGGTTCCAATTATTCCATCTTTAAAATTGCTTTGAGAAGGTTAATGTTTAGATTAGATTTGATTCAATAATGTTTGTGATTCAATACTTGAATGTTGCAGCAATCCTCCAGTCCATACTTTTCGCAACCAACTAATTGTTAGTTGCTTTGCAAAGTTAGCCTGGACTTGATATTCCGTATGCTTAAGTTCGATTGTGAGGATTTGTTCATTTTAACAGCAATAAGGTTATCTGAATGAATGTTTACAATTTGAAAATCTTAACGCCTCAGAAGATTGCACTATTTTCTGTGAGATTGTAGATTTATCTTGGTCAAGTAGAAATCGGTTTTCGAAGGATTGGTCCATTCCAGTGTTGGTTGCTTTCATTGTTAATCTTAGGAGTAGTATTAGATGTAGAAATCTCTCTGAAACCCTTATCCTTTTTTTATTTTCTTTGATTATTGGGTTAAATCTAGGATTGAGGCACCGTCAGATTGTTAGATCTGATAAAATTGATTCAGTATTTTGCTTGTAGTAAGGTCCCATTGTGATTACCAGCATTTTCACATTTCGTTACTGAGTTGTTTATGCACTGTCAAGACCTGACATTAGAGACCTTGGGGTTATCTCTTGAGGCTTGCCAATAGAGATTTACCTTTCAAGAGAGATAGGATATCATATTCTGTCTGACTGTTATTGTGCAGAAAACACGATCAACAGTAAGTATGCTCGTTTTTGTTTTGTTGGCACACTTGGCACTCACAGACATACTTATGAATGCCATCTTTCATCCCTTTCCATGAGAATCTCTCACGGATCTTCCTGTATGTCTTATAATAACCAAGATGACCAGGCATAGGAATGCTATAAAAACCCTTAAAAATTTGCACTTTCATCTTAGATTTAGGGACTAACCAAATTCTTTCCTTGTAAAATATAAGACCATCCCTTGTTACTTATCATCCTTCAACGAACCATCAAGAAAGTTGTTTCCAAGTGCATTCTTGGCATAATCAGCTTGTATCCTCTCCTTCCAATCTGCTGATATGACTGAAATTGAAGTTTGAACATAAATGTGGCCTTCTAGACAAGGCATCAACCACTACATTCCTCTTCCCTTTAATTTCAGTCATAGCGTTGGAGTTTTCTTACCCATTTTTGCTGCCTCACATTAAGATCCCTCTAATTCATGAAGTATATAAGATTGTTGTGATCAGTCTTAACCACAAATCTCCCTATTTGAATTTAGCTAAGGCATACATGATCGCCAACATCTCCTTGTCATATATGGAATATGCTCTCTCACCCCCTCTCAACTTGCTACTCTCAAAAGCTATTGGGTGTTTGTTCTGCATAAGAACACCTATACCTTCACCTAATACATCACATTCAAACTCGAAAGGCTTGGAAAAGGATGGAATTGCTAACACTGGGCATGTGCTCATCAACTATTTAAAATGATTAAAGGATTGTTGCGTTGTTTCAAACCAAACAAATGCTCCCTTTTTGGCCAAATCTGTGAGTGGGGTAGCTAACTAAGAGAATCCTTTGAATCCTTTAACAAACCTCCTGTAGAACTCGCAAAGCCCAAAGAATCCCTTCAACTGTGTAAGATTTGTAGGTGGAGACCAATCAAGAATAGCCTTGATCTTTTCAGGATCAACGCTAACTCCCTTAGAGCTGATTATGTGCCCAAGATATAGCAACTCTGACATGCCAAACTCACACTTGGACTCCTTGGCAAACAATGACTCACTCTCTAGGATGCTCAAAACCTCATCCAAATGCCTCAAATGCTCCTCCCATGATCTACTATAAATGAGTATATCACAAAAAATATCAACACAAACTTATTCAACTGCTTATTAAATATTTTATTCATGCATGACTGAAATGTAGCAGGAGCATTAGTCAACCCGAAGGGCATCACAAGGAACTCAAAGTGACCATAATGGCATCTAAATGGTGTCTTCAATATCCTCCTCTCGAACTCTAATCTGATGGTAACTAGATCTCAAGTCTATTTTAGAAAAATAGGCCGCTCCATGTAGCTCATCATGAGCTCATCTATTCGTAGGATGGGGTATTGGTTCTTGATAATCTTCTTGTTTAGTGCCCTGTAATCTATGCACATGCACATAGTCCCATCCTTCTTCACTAACACCATGGAAGAAGCAAACAAACTCTTACTTTGTCTAATGTGTCCCATGTCCAGAAGCTACTTAATCACCTTCTCAATTTCATCCTTATGACTCTTCAAATGCTTGTATGGTGTCGTGATGACAAGCTTAGTCCCCTCCTCCAACTCAATCACATGCTCAATGCCTCTATCAGGAGGCCTACCTAGAGGTATACTACCAAAAACCTTGCTTCGCTTGGATAGCAAAGCTTGAATGTCTGAAGAATAAGAGCGCTTCTCTTTTGTAACCGCAGGCATAACTATACACTTAGCTACCCACTCTACCTGTCATGCCTAAAAAGCCTCTCCATGCGTTTGAAGGAAACCACCTAAGGCCCTCCATTGGATATTCCCAAGACCACATTCCTACCCTCTAATTTGAACTTCAGCTCCATGGTCTAAAAATTAAGTGTGATCTCACCAAGGGAACGTAGCCACTGAATACCCATCACTGCATTTGTATCCCCAATGCTAACCACATAGAAAGCATCCTAGACTTCATAATTACCCAACTGAAGAATCATCCTAGTGCATGTAATGGTAAACCTATCTGCCAGCATCACTCTGAAGCCATCAACCTCCTGTGTCTGAAGACCCCTACGTGCTACAAGTCCCTCATCTATGAAATAATGTGTAGCACCAGAATCTATCAAAGTGATCAAACATTGCCCATTAAGAACCCCTTTGATGCGCAAGGACTCATTCTTCTAAAAACTATAAAGTTGGGCAAGCTTCCCCTTTTTTGCCTCTTCTTTTTCGGACTCCTCAGAAGACTCTTCTTCCTCTTTCTCCTCTGAATTAGATTGTTGGTCTGATTTTTCTGATGAAGACTTCACTACTGAATAGTACTCAATCCTGTTTACTTTGCCCTTAGTTGCACATTTATGTCCTAGGTTCCAAGGCTCTTTGCATGAGAAGCATAAATTCTTCCTCCTCAAGTCATTAAGAGTGTCAACATCAAGCCTAGTGACTGATTTCTTTTGCTGATTGGTATCTTTTGTGAATGGTCGTTTACCTTTCTTGTGCAAAAATGGTTTGGACTGAAATTTAGATTTAGGGGCAGCCCAATCCATACTCCTTGCTCTTTTCATGGCTTCCTGCAAGGTTGGAGGGTTAAACACCTTAATCCACCCCTTTAGTGGCTCCATAAGTCCCTCACTAAACAATACCACCAATCTCCTTTCTATAATCCCTGTGACCATCATTGGGAGCCTCTAAAACTCTACTATGTAAGCCTCCACTATACCATATTGTTTCAATTGGGCTAGCTCTCTGAAATGTAATTCAAGATCCTTCTTGTCAAACCTCTCAATGAGCTTGGTGGTAGACTCATCATATGAAGTGATAGACCTCTGACCCAAAGTGATAAGGCCATGGTACCACCAATCGTGTGCTACTCCATCAAGATGTAGAGTGGCAAACTTAATTACCTCCTCCTCTGTCATAGGTCTAAGGGATAGGTAGTTGTTCAACTTCTATACCCTTGCCTTGGTTGTTCACTTGTCACTACCATCATAGTGGGCAAGTGTTACCTTGCCTACAGCCTGTTGTAGGTCCCTCTAAACTACTGGTCCTCTGTGATCAGTTCTACCAACACCCCTTCTCTTCTGATCCATGAACTCATGGAAAGATAAATGTTCTTTTAGAGCCTCTGGAAGAGTGTCATATTCAGCATATGCGTTCCTTAACTCATCCACCAAAGGTAAGGGAGTGTCATGACCATTTTGTGGTGTTTCCTTTGGAATAAATGAGGGCTGGAAACTCTAGAAAATGTCTTCGACCCTACTATTGTATGTTGTCCTCCATTACCCTCTTGCTGATATGTGGAGTTGCTGTCCCCATTATGTGTTGTATTGCCTTGTGTGTCATGTGAGTTGTTTAATACCAGATTTTTCCCAATCTTTCCCAATAACTGAGACATCATATCCATCATCATATCAAAAAATTTCTCCATTCTTGCACTAGGACTAACTGAACCAACTCTACCCTTGCCTCTTACAACCATGTGCCTTGGCAGACTCTCCCCTTCACCTGGAGGGTCCTAATGCATCTCAACACCCTGCAAAGACTCCCAATGAGCCTTGAGAACACTCGAGATTGTTTCACCCTCTGGAACCTATGGGGGCTGTTGTCCTTTCCTTAATTCCCTTTGAATATATCTATGTTCCCTCTCACTCATAGAAGGTATGAAGTTGATTGCATATGTTTATCACAGGCTAGCACGAAAGGTTTGCTCTGATACCACTATAACAACCACCCCTATTTTTTTTTGGTTTGCTTGCATGTAAGAAGGAGATGTAGAGTGCAATAGTTTCATGTTTCATTCATCATTCAATTACATATATTTGCAACATCAAATATGCAAGGAAATTTCTTTTCTTGCATGTAGGAAGGAGATGTAGAGTGCAATAGTTTCATGTTTCATTCATCATTCAATTACATATATTTGCAACATCAAATATGCAAGGAAATTTCTTGATAATCTCACAAACAATAATCAACTGATTACAATACCATAGGTCAATGATAGATAACTGAAAATAGAATTTGTATATCTGATAACAGACCTGATTACAGTCACAAATGAAGCTCTTACAGTTACAAAAGAGCAGCAATACATACAAATGATGCACCAAACCCTAGCTACAATATGGGCTAACCAACCATAGCACTAAACCTCCAATGAACAGCTCCACGAACACTGAAGAAGACAGATTGCCGGTCTATACATTAGCAGACCTGATTATGCACTACTCCCAAAGTGGCACGGCTCCCTAGGAGGGGTGATTTGCTCCTAAAATTCAAAACTTCACAAAAATTGCAAATGAATGCTTTAGATGTGGCGTCCAGCTATGAGAAATCCTTTGAAACAATACCCAGAACAAATCTTCGACCACCAACAGAGCTACAAACAATTTTCCACTTCTAGCCACTGTAAAAAGTGAGTTTCCAAAATTCTAGAAATGTATATCAGACCTCTAAAAATGAGTTTTTATCACCTCCAAACACCACCAAAATGAATTCAAACCACAAACACACCCAAACCTTTGATCCCACATCAAACCACTGAGAAAATCTTCTTTCTTCAACCTCCAAAATGATAGAAATCAAAAAACTCTATGAATACCAATGTGATCCCTGAAGTAGAACCATTCTTCCTAGCTAGGGTGGATCTCTCACCCCCGAAACCAGCTACTAATGATGAGTGTTTTATCCTTGACTTGCAGAAATGAAAACCTAGAACCATTCCAACAACATCCTGTTATGTTGCCAAAAGAGAGATAACCAAATGAGAGCCCAAGGGGTGATTTTATAGAAGACAGAAGGAAATTAGGGCAACACAAATTTGAAATCACTTTTCCCTCCAAGAAACTCCATGCCCCCCTTCATGATCTTTTTTAATTTATTTTAAGTTCCTTATGCCTCTCCAAGATTGGCGTTCACTTTTGGAGGCTACATATTTGCCTTCTAAAAACAACTTTATTCCACCTTTTCCTAGGCATGAGACAAAGAGTCCTTTTGATGAACACATGACCCTCACTTAAGTTATAAAGTAACTTTATAACATAACTAAAGTGACGGAAAAGATAAATATTAATTTGATTACCCTTAGAAATCACCAATGCCCAAATAGGAAATATTACATTGCTGGAGAAACAAATGGCAAGTATAGCTGTCAAAAGATACACTTACTAAAAATAGCAACTGCTAAAAATAGTAAGTGTGCCCAAACACCAAACTGACACAATCTGGGATGCACTAAGACTTACTATAAATAGTAAGTACTGAAAACAACCACTACTATAAATAGTAACCCTTGCAAAAAAGCATCAAAAGCCACCACAAAGCTCAACATAGGCTTTGAGTCCCCTAACCAACTCCACTTAGCCTACGGGAACCCTAGAATAGGCTAATGGAACTCCCCCAACTGATCAAGTGCAAGAATTTGACTAACTTTACCTTGGTAGTCCCTTTGTAGGAGTTTTGAAGAATCTCCTATGCCTCCTTTGAGTAGTTAGCTACTTCTATTATAGGAAAAATGGCCTCTACAATTGTTGCTTCTATAATGCTTAAGGATATTGCATCCTTTCTTCTGGTCTCTTTCATCTAGGTCTTTTGGGTATTTGTGAGAGTTGCATATGCTACTGGGTTTAGTACATCTATGAATCCATTCACAGATGGTGTGAAGATCAAGCTCTACACTTTCTGCCACTTTAACAAATTAGGGTATGGTGTTGAACACTCCTTTTTCCTTTTAATCTATTCCATGTTGATTAAACTATTTTTTTGGTACCTGTGAATCAAATCCGATGATTGAAGTGGCTTGTTGAATCATTTATGATGTTCCTAGAGCTTTTTTCACCTTTACCACTACAACAACTTGAATTTTCGATACTCAATGATTTTACCATGGTTTTGATGTTCAAATGAATCAAATCCATGAAATTATGGTGAAAAATGTAGTTTTGGGTGTCCATGGGTAGGTGCAAAGCCAAATCAGGCCATAAATGAAATCCTAGCCATCTACAACAAGCCATCGTGGAAAATAGCTTGAATCCCATGTTGAAACTGTGCATTTTGTTGTACCCAAACCAAATTTTTTGCTTCATCAAGGCATTTTGTTTAAAAGAGTCTAAACCTTGTTGAAATGATGTTTTTGGGCAATATCAAGCATGGACTTTGGTAGTGTTGTGTTAGTCAAAGGCAGTATCTGTTGATCAGAACCTGAATCGGAGATTCAGAACGAGGCATTTCACGATGGAGGAGCATTTCACGATGACAATTATACCTTTGCATGGTCATTTCAGTAGCCAAGACGAAGATTTCAGTGGTCAAATTTATGAGGATTTCTTAGGCGGAAGTAAATCTGTGCCCCTGTAGCCCAGGGGCGCCCTTCTCTTTGAAGGCCCAGATCTTGTGGCATGTGCTCATAAATGCAGTCAATCTCTTCAGAATTAGCCCTCCTATCCGTCAAGCTATCCTGCAAGGTTATCCGAGGTCTACAACTCTGGTAACTGACGTCAGAAGCTGAGGTTTAGGAGATTGCAGTTTGCAAAAGTTGATTAGTTTTCAGCTTTTGCGCCCTTGCAGCCCAGGGGCGCCTTTCTTAAAGAGGGTCTAAATTTTGGCATTCCTGCTAGCTGATGCATTTTATCTCTTCACGACTAGTCTGGTTATCCAACGAGCTATCGAATACAAATATCCGAGACCCAAAGGTCCCACAGTCAAGGTTAGAAGATGAGGTTATGGGGAGGCTTTACATCACAGAAAGTTCTCTAATGGTAAAATTGCGCCCCTGTAGCTCAAGGGCGCCCTTCAAGATGACCCCTGAGATGGATGAGTTTGCAAATGAGGTCTTCTTGAGATCTTTGCTACTCTAGTCTGGCTTCACAACGCATTAGTCAGCCTGTCAATCCGATATTCTGAGAGATCATGGCAGAGATTCTACCAGGCACGTAAATCAGCAGGTGGAGAAACATGAAACATACACTGTAGCCTCTGTAGGCTAGGGGCGCCCAGCCTTTAGGCCTGTCAGATGGTGTTATTTGCTTTCGAAGTCATCACAGAACTTGTGTGCAATTACTCCAGCTATCCAACGAGCCCAACCGTCAGCCTCCGGGATTTGGAAAACGCTCGTACGTGCAAGGTCTTTGCAGAATACTGAAAAACGAAGACAACTTGAAAAATGGCTAAGTTTGGTCATATATTTCATCTTGGGAAAGGTTCCCTTTTCTTTGAGGTCTTAGAAGCAGTTTTCTTGCTTCATCGCCTCCAGAGACATCTCTTGTAGGTCCTTCTAGCTATACGTTGAGGCAGACGGTGCGCAAATCAGGTCACCCTAGCTCCCGATATCAGAGGTCAAAGTAGGGCATCTGGTTGAGAGTTGTACTTTTGACAAAAATGGTGTTTGAGCCTTTTCAGGCCAAGGGCGCCCTTGCTTTTGGGGTCCTTAATACAGCTTTCAGGTGCCTTACGTACAGTCGTTGGATGCAGAATACTTCTAGTCACACAATGAGTCCATCATCCAGTCAGTAGGATTCTCCATTCATCGTCAGCAACCGTTTGAAGCGTCAGATGGCAAAATGGAGAAATGGCCAAGTCTGGTGTCGTAAAATCAATTTAATCAAAGGCGCTTAATTTTTTGAGGTGTTAAACGTTGGTTTTAGTAGTGATGACTCCCAACAAACATTTGATCCTTGTTCTGCAGGCTTCGCAATGAATATTCTTGCTCAGTCTCAGCATCATCCGGTCACCCGGAAATCAGTGTTGAATATGGTTAGTTGTGACTTTGCAGTCAGCTACAAAGTAGGGAGTTAGTAAAAAACGTAATATCTTGAGCAAATGGACGCCTATGAGGACAAATGAGGACTTTTCAAAATCAGTGAAGTTCGTCGAATGAGTCCAAGAGCTTAACGTGGTTTGTCAACTGAATAAAATAATATTAAAATATTTATTTTGCATGTCAAGGCATTAAATGGCGATTTCCTCAAATTGGCGCCTCTATGTGCTGGGATTTCAAAAAACGCATGATGTATATTTTTTATTATTTTATTCCGGACTTCAAGTCAGTATCAATGTAATTGGAGGGGGTCCAATCAGAAACATTTTATTTCAGTCAAGGGTTTTAAATCTTGCAGTCAACATTATGGTGCGAATTTACTCTATTTAAACATGGCGCCTATCTTTTAATTCATCATCCAGCTCAAGAAATTCGTATTTCTTCAAGGCAAAGGTGATTTTCTCTAGAGATTGGGTGATTTTATCAGTTTTCAGTGGCAATTTCATCAAACAATTCCTTTTGCAAGTGCAAGTTCATAGTTTATTAGCAAATTTGAGAAACAAGTGGCGATTTTGACAAAGACACTCAAAAAACGTCTTTTCTCCTCTCAGATTCTCCAAATTCTCTGAGATTTCAATTATGTTCCTGAAGCAGGCAAATTTTGGCAAATTAAATCATCTGGATTGATTCTATATAGCTTCCTCAAGTTAAATTCATGTGCTTGAATTTTCAGGAATTTTTAACTCCAGAGCATCAGTTCTCGAGTTTCTAATTTTCTCAACTGAAAATTCCTTACATGGTCGAGTAGAAGTCAGATTTTCGCATTTCTGACGATTTGGGTTGTCTTAGAATCTTTTTCTGGACAAAACCCATATCTCAGATTTTTCACCGAAAATAACCCTTCGATAGGCTATTTTTAGCTTTCCAGAAATCTTGTCAGAATATAGTTGAGTTCACAATCAATGAGTGAGTTTTTCAAAATGCAGTACACTCAGCTCGAATACATGACCAAATTAGTCCTAACTCACGACTTCATTGGGACAGTTGAGACAAATCTCCACAAGGTGCTACCAGAGGCAGTCTTAGATCCAGTCAAGATCAAAGATTCAATTATTCAGAACATTCAGCAGTTCGGGTTACTTGAGGCTGCGTCCATACCTATCTCCTCTCATTGTGTTGAGTTTGTGATGTCTTGTATTAAGCATTACAACTCTGTTACTCGTGAGATAGTGTCAGTAGATGGACAAGTCATTTGCAGTCTCAAGCCTCTAGACATTGAAAGAAGTTTTGGTATCCCTTAGCACCCGAACAGTCTAGTCATTTCTATGGAGCAGTGTGAGCATGCATTTAACGCTGATGTAGACAAGTGCCAAAGCAAGATGGCAGAACGATGGTTGAAGCAAGCGAAGAACAAATTGTCAAACAATGTGGGTCGTGGTGAGTACAAGGATGAGTACGCAATTCTAATCACACTCTTGAATCGTGTCTCAGGTCATTCACATGCAAATGTTTTCCAGCCCTGGATGTATTACATCATTGGTCGCATCATATCTGGGCAAGAGCATTATGATTGGGCATCCTTCATCAGCAATGTTATCCACAAGCAAATCACTAGTTTCCTAGTTGCCCATGAGTTTCACATGTGTTCTTACCTCGTGTACTTGATCACCTATCAAGGTCAATTCCAAGGGTTAAACACCGTTGGCATTCTCAGTGTTCAGAAAGTCTATCACTATTATGATCAGCTTGAATTCACTAAGGTTGAACGTCACTTCAAGCGTATTCACAAGGATTTCTTGACTTATACAGCGAGAAATTTGGACTGGGAGTTGCACGTTTGTATCTCGGCAGTTGCTAGAGCAACAACGGATGGTTGGGCGGACTGGTTCATTCAGTTCCCGACATACACCTATATCCGAGTATATGGATTTACAGGAAATCCAGCCATGCTTCCACGCTATCCTTCGGATAGAACAGTCTTTATGGAGTTCCTAAGGCAGTTACATGATGGTCATCGTCATTTGCGCTGCAAGCATAAACCAGCTGCCAATTTTCCTTTTCAGTTTGGAATATATTGGTGCAAAAAGGCAGTTGATGCCAAAGCTGCAGGACAGGAGCTAGAGAGGTATCATCTCAAGTATCTTGCTGATATACGTGCCTATGATCCTTGGGGTCATTACACAGCACACCTTGGTGGTCGCGCATATCATAAGCCTTCTATGGAAGACGATTGGGAAAATTGCGTGGACGACTTCGAGGTCCGCAGACGTAGCTACGACCGCTTCTCTCTCTCACAGATTTCTGTTTTCTTGGCAGAAGATGTGGGAGGTTTATCAGATGATGAGGGAGAAGTCCCTCAATTTTTTAGAGAGTAGGTTGACACACAGCCACTGCCCGCAGTTGATTGGTACGCCAAGGAGTACGCGTCAGTAAAGGAGAGGTCAAGTAGAGTTATTCAAAATAGTATACTTTACCTCGACAACAAGAAGACTAGGAGGGTAAATGCACCTAGAACAGAGCCACCAGTGGTGGATCCTTCGCTACCTTCCTTGTCAAAACCCAAGCAGAAGAAGAGGAGTAACCCTCCCAAGAAAAGTCAAGCGCCAAACAATTCAAAAGGCAAGGCACTTGCCATTGATACACACACGGAGCCTGTTAGACATCCTGTCACAGAGCTAGTTCAGAGGCCAGTTCAGAGTTCGCCAGTGCCTGAGGTTTAGCCTCAAGTTCCTACACCAGTTTCGGAGCAGTCACCAGTCCCAATTCATATTGAATTGGATTTAGACTCCCCATCTCGTAGTAGCTCCTCTACATATTCACTCTCATCAAAGCCTCCTATTGCTAGTACAGATCCTTCCAGTAGCATTAGCCAAGACTAGCCTTGGATTGAAACTCAACTGGGAAGGAAGAGGAGGCAGCCATCTTATGTCCTTAATCATTCAAACTTTGATCATGTTTACCAGGATGTGCTAGACAAGAGGATCAAGAACATGGTCCACGTGGAGAGGAATCCTAATATGGAGATCATCATTGAGACTGCTATACCTCCATAGGGGAAGAATTTAGAAGAGTTGGAATCTCAGGACTTCGAGGTTATCACAATCAACCTTGGTCGTAGCACACGCCAAACTCAGGTTGATCTCCTACAAGTTGCTACAAATAGCGCCAGGGATAGAATGCTGAAGGACGAAGAAGATAAGGCAGCCCTCAAGGCTGAAATCAAATAGCTTCGACAGTACATTTCTAGCCTTGTACACAAGTCAAATGTTACCGCCACACTCCCACCAATGCTTGAGACTCCAGCAAAACAGGGCTAGCTTAATCACTTGGTTGCATACGGCAAGCGTTTGGAGGAATGGGAGGAGTTCATTGCTAGAGGCCGTTCTATGCTTACAAAGCTATATCAGTTGCGATACAATGCATGAGAGCTTCGTCTACGTCTCCAGGATGAGGAGCGAGACATGGCGATTAGTAGACCCCGGGACGAGATTATGATTGCTCACCTGAGTGTGGCATATGAATTAGTCACAAATGTAGAGGATAAAGAGGCTATCTACTCTTGGAAAACACAGTTGGTTTTCAAGGCAAAGATAGAGGAAACGATGGTGTCACAGTTAGCTGAGAGTAGAGAGCATGTTACTAGTGCACTCCGGTTTGTGAGAACCTTAGTATCTCACTTACCGTGCCGGTATCAGATTGAGGGTGGTGCATATGTTGAGCTTACTAATGTACAGTCAAAGCTCCAAGCACTCATTCATACTATTTTGAGTGGGGAGACCATTGGCTGTAAGATTAATCAGCTTACAGTCATGTCAGCGCTGTTCAATGAAGCAACCAGCAGCAAAGGTGAACTTCAGTCCCAGATCACAACTGGTGAGGACATGCTACACAAACATAGCATACTTCGGCAAAGTATCAAAGCTCCAGACAATGATGCAGTTAACAATCTTGTTGAGGGATTGATTGCTCGAGATCACGGCCAGTAGACTTCAGTTCCCACCTCTCAGGATAGACATTACACACAGGAGTTAAACTTGGTGTTACGTTTTCAAGTTAACTCACTGTCTCATCTCATGCATATCTATTCTGGGATTAGCTTTATTCACCTGGAGTTGTATTTAGGGTTTACGTTAACTGATGGTAGTGTTCCAGTTAACTTGCTTTCAATAAGGACGTGCATGCTTGCACATTGTCCATTTTTAGATTAATTGTACCGATTAACTGATGGTAGTTTTCCAGTTAACTATATAGTTTGCTTTATTAGGGTTTAGTAATAAAGCTTGCATGCATTGCAAGACTGTAGTTGACTCAAGGTCATTTTAGGGTTCCCTACACCTTTTGATGTCTATAAATAAGAGCTTTTGCTCATTTGTACATAACTTTTGCACGAGAGAGAAATATATGTTGTGCCTACCTTGCCTTCAATATTGCTCGTTTTGTATCTGTTCATGAGTATTTACTATTATGATGAATTGTTATGCCACTTGGGTTTCATGCAATTATGATGGTGAATTCTTGCCTTAGTTAGATATAGTGGCTAGTTTGATCGTAGATTGTATGCATGTCTCGCCTATGCAATTTGCTGTCCTAGTTGGCTATCCTTCATGTTTTGTGTTCAATAAACTTGTTCAGATTGAGCTAATAGATGTGCTACCTTTCCTTCAAGTTGAGAATCTGTACTTGTTTATCGTGTGATGTGTGTGAATAATAAGCCTATTCAGACAAGCAGATAGTCGTGCCACCTTGCCTTCACGTTGTGAGTCTGTACTCGGTTTATTGTCAGATAATCATTCCCGCTTTGTTTCCTCATGCTCTAAATTCTTGAGGGGATTGGATAGATAAAGTTACTTAGTTTTGTGTGTTGTAGTTAAGTCTTGCAAAACCAAAAAATACTTAGCCGCAACATATAGAGTTTTCATGAAAGCCTTGTACCTCTTACAACTGAGACCAAAAAACAGGATATAGTTTAGTTTATTTCCCTTTTCAAGCACTTTTGTCAAGCACAACGAGGGAGCTTCCCCTCCTAATTTGAAGAGCACTCATTGCGTAGTGTGCATAGCTGTCCGTACCAACTTGCACTCCAGAGGTGTTAGTTGTTACGCGAACACATTTATTCTCTTTGGGTAGTGAAAATATGTCTCTTTAGGTTGTTAGTACCTTTCTGGCATGCTTGTAACTTTTCTAGGTGACCGCTTGGCCTTCTTGAGGCATTCTAGTGAGTTGGTTGGAAGATAACAAGAAATAGGTGGGAGTTTTGAATTTTTAGGGGTCAAGGAAATGTCATACCTTATGCACTTAGCCAAGTTGTCAAGATACGGGGATGAGAAGGAAGTCATGCTAGATAAGGGAAGGCCAAATGGATAGGCCCAATGGATGAAAAGATCTTTGAGGTGTCAAGGATCAGGGAAATGCCTATAGGGATATGGATAAAGGAAATCCTGAAACCTCAACTCCTATAACATATAAATTTTTTGAAGTGGGAATCAAACTTCGAGAAGAGGAAAATGGAGCATGATGGTAAAGGTTTTCCCAATTCTTTGATCTCGAAAGGCAATTTTAGGTAATGAGGACTAGGAAGGTAGAGTGAGGATGTAAGGATAGAAAACTTTGAAAGGCCAACACTACAAAGGATTAATGGAAAGTCATCAAACTTTAGAGTTTTGGGAGAATAGGAAAATATTATTAGTTAAGGGATGCCTGAAACTTCGACGTCGAAAGGATATAAACTTTTGGGAAGCAAAGGAATTGGGGAAGTAGGGATAGTGTTGTGACCTTTTTCACACATCGCCCCATCACAAATGGGGACCCTCAGTAGTTTGCTAGTTTTTAGGGTTTTGTCTCTGCGCAACGGTCTCATAAAGTCATCACTTTGAGAGTTTCAAGTCAGTCTTCTGAGAGTCATCCGAGCCAAGTCAATAATCCATGCTTGAATCAGTGCCTAAACGTCACAGAAGTGCTCAGAAGGCCCAGGAAACGAAGATCGCCTGTGCTTTCGACCAATTCTGACACTTCCTATTTTTTAGGGAATCTACATTTTTGTTTTTTCGTTTTTCCATTTTTGGCATTTTTGGACCAAACGGGGTTCCCTATTTTTTAGGGATTTTTCTTTTTCTATTTTTAGAAAGTCAACCCTGGTCAACGAGTCAACTTTCCATCTTTAGATCCAAAAATCAACCAAAAAAATAGAAAAATCATTGAAAAAATCAAAGTAAAAATTGAAAAATCAAGTAAAAAATCAGAAAAAGCATGGAAAAATCAGTCAAAAATCTGAGAAAATCAACCCAAAAGCATGAGAAAATCTAGAAAAATCATTGAAAAATCAGTCAAAATTTGAGAGAAAATCACCAAACATCAACCTAAAGAGCATAAAATTCATGATAAAATTATGTCTAAGTCTGGAAAATTCGCCCTCAAGAGAGCATGTTCAGCCATGAAGAAGGTTGGCCCTTAAAATTTGGGACGTGACAAAGAAATGGCAAGGACTTAAGGAAGTCCGCCCAGCAATAAGGAAAAGACTTGTTTGAAGTCTGCCCTAAAAATGAGGGACTTGCAAAGGCAGGTCTAAAGTCCGCCCCAACTTGGCAAGACCCTTCCAAACTCTGCCCAGCCTTGAGGAGGATGGCAAAGACCTTGGAAAGTCCGCCCTTCACTTGGCAAAACACTTGGGAAGTCTGCCTAGGCATACAAGAGGAGAAAAATTAAAATTTTTGCTAAGTGTTTGGTGCCTTAAAGGAAAAATCCGAAAATTGCCTAAGTATAGAGGTCTAGAAGGAGTGAAAATTGAAATTTTGACTAAGTATTTTAATGTTTTAAAGGGGAGAAGTGCGAATTTAGGCTAAGTGTGAAAGGCAAGCCTAGGTGAAAGTCCGCCATACCTTGAGGAAAGATGGAAAAGACTTGAGGAAGTCCACCTAGGACATGGCAAAGGAAAAATGAAGTTCGCCTAAGCATGGGAAGGGAAGAAAGATTAAAATTTTCGCCTAAGTATGGATGTCTAGAGAAAAGTTGATAAAATTGGCCAAGTATATAGAGAAAAATGCACATGGCAGAGAGGGAAGAAAGTCTACCCTTGGCTAGAAGGGATAAAAATTTATCTAAATATCATGGAATTTTGCCTAAGGAAGACATCTAGATACAGACCTTGCCTAGAGAAATTCGTCCGACCAAGAGAAAAATTGATTTTGGCATAAGAAAATGTGCCCAGCACAATTCAAAGTCCGCCATGGCAGGAGAAAATAAGGATCTAGCATAACAATTGTCGACGAAATGGCTAAAATTTTGACTTGGATAGACGAAAATCGAAGTAAATTTGGAGAATAAACTTTTAGCCAAGGAAAAAAGGTGAAAAATCGAAGTAGCCATGGGTCCAACACGAACGGGTTGGAAATAAATTAAAATATTTTAAAATTTTAATAATTTATTTCCAAATACTCAGAAATTTAAAAGCCTTGGACAAAATTAAAATCGCCAAGCGTGTGTAGGAGGAAAATAAATTGTGCTGGACAAAGATAAAATCCAATAGGAAAAATTAAATTCGCCAATGATTTAAAACTTGGAAAATCAAATTTAATTAGACATTTAGTGTTTTTTTTCAAAAATTTGAGAATTAAAGATAAACATCTAAGCAAAAATCGAATTTTTGAAACTCAAAGAGATTTGCCTGGATAAGATCGCCATGGAGTTTTTTCGAAAAATAATGGAAACTTGCCTGTATGAAGAAGAGAAAACAAATCGAGATCGAGAGAGAAGAAGGCAGTTGCTAAAACAAATCAAGTTCTTCAACATTATAATGAGTTTCAGCAACTCATTTTTCACAGACATAGTTGAAGAGAAGTTAATCTCTCGAAATTCTAAGACGATCAATCCTTCTGCAGGCAAGATCGATTTTCTCAGAGGAAGAAGTAATTTTCATTGCTGAAGAAGAATTTTTCTTGAGGAAGGAAAGGATTTATTTACTAAAGTCGAATTTTTGTGCAAGAGGAGCGTGCTTTGTCACTTGTTTTTTGGTTAAATCCTCAAAGTTTAAATCTGATCTGCAGCCGGAAGTTCTTTCCTGAGGTTTGAAGTTCAATTGGATAAATTGGCCATTCTCTTTCTGTCTTTTTCATCTTGGCTAAGCTCTGGCCAAATTTCAATTAAAATCATTTACTTTCAGCTTGCTTTTTCGCAGAAGTTTAATTATTTAATAAGCTGAAAGTAAGATATTCGAACACAAGGTGCGAAAATAAATTATTTTAAAAGGGTCTTCGTATTAATGTTAGTATTTTTACTGCAGGTTAATGATCACGGTGGGCGAATCATCAAAGAAGGCGCCAATGAAGTTCGCCAGCAAGGGCACACAACGGGAGTCGAAAATAAATTCAAAGTGGAAAAATGTTGCAGACACCGATCTGGGACATGTTGACTTTATG
This sequence comes from Sequoia sempervirens, assembly GCA_007258455.2. Taxonomy (NCBI): domain Eukaryota; kingdom Viridiplantae; phylum Streptophyta; class Pinopsida; order Cupressales; family Cupressaceae; genus Sequoia; species Sequoia sempervirens. Next base: position 168,448 of record VDFB02258434.1, read on the forward strand.
GAGTTCAAGAAAAGAGTATATGGACAGGACAGACTTCCGACACCAATTGCCAGACGAATGGTGAGAAATGGGATTTTTCAGGCAGCTGGATTCCCGCCTGCGATGGATTGTGCTGAATTAATGGTAGAATGTGCTATCCACTACGATGCTCAGAAGAGACAAATCATTGCACCTGACGGCAGAATTCTGGCTCACCTAGGCGAGGTAGCCATACAGGAGACATTTGGCATCCCAGCACATTCCCGTACCACCTACAAAACCAAGGAGGAAGCCAAGGGATTATATGACAGCCAGCCAAACTTATGTGCCACAAATGTTAACAAGGCATGGTTGGAGAAGCCTAAAACGTCAATAAAGAAGATCCCTAAGAGGCCACGCCGGACGGACTTGAAAGAAGATTATGGGGACATCATTTTGATGCTGAACAGAATAGCTGGCAACCCTCAAGGTGCATTTTTTGAAAATTGGATGTATTGCTTCATAGATGAAATCACTTCCGGCATAAAAATGTTCAACTGGTCTCGAATGATAAGTAACAATCTTCACGAGCAGTTGGTCAATTTGGAAAAGACTAAGTCTTTTCACATGAGCTCGTATATTGTCTACTTATTGGCCAGGTCATATAAATACCCAGGACTAGTTTGCAAAGGCAAAGTTGGCAGTGAAGAAAATGAACTCAGACCTTATAATTGCTACCCACAACTCCAGCTGAGGGAGAAATCTCATTTCAAGCAGGTGCATGACACCTTCTTAATGTATATTACTAGAACACTTCAGGGAGGAGTGCATCAAAGGCTGAGTCATGAGGCAAAGAGTTTGATCAGTAAATATGGATCCTGGTTCATCCAGTTTCCAAAATTTACGTATGTCAAGATCCAGGGATTTACTGGAAATCCCTATAAGTTGTCCATCTATCCGACAAATCGGATGATCCTGCTTGAAGTCCTGAGGCAGCTGGAAGAATAATAGAACATCCAGAGGCCGACTAAAAAGACGGCTGCTACATTCCCATTTTTCATTGGGAATATGTTAGAATCCTGTCCGTCAGCGCAAGCAGCTGAGAGCGCCAGGCAGGAAATCCAGTGGTACCCATTCACAGCCTATAAGTCCAGGACCAATTTTGACCCACATCATCATATTCGGACAGTGGATGGGAGAAGGTACAAGCACAGAGTGGAGCTAGAGGACTTTTGGGCGAACGCCGCTAATGAATATGAGGTCAGGAGAAGATTATGGTCCAGAATGCCAGTAGACTTCATGAGGGCGATTGAACTTTGCCGGGTGCCTGATCAGTTACAGGACGATGGGAATTATGTCCAGCCACGCTTCGAGGAGAGCCGACCTCTTCCTCCCGTAAAGTGGTCAGAACCTAAGCATTCGGATTTGGCAACCTTGATGAGACCAGTGACCAAGTACTCTCAATGGTGGGTTGACCATCATGTCCAGGAGATGAGACAGAAAAGAATAACGCTCACGTATGATTTACTGAGCGAGACGGAGTCGTATTCCTCCAATGCTGGCGCATCCCAGCCTGTTCAGAAAAGACAGAGATGAGAACCATCTCGCTCTGCAGCATCTCAGAATATTGATGAACTGGTGGCCACTGCAGAGGAATCCTTGGTTGAAATGATTGGAGCTTCTGCAGTCCAAGAAGAGAACAATGAGCCTATTCAGTTGGATAGCGATGAGCCTTCATCTCATATGGGCACAAAAATATTAGGTTCAAATAATGAGATGGAAGTCCAAGATGATGACTTCGAAGAGGGAATGATTTCCGCCCTCAAAGGAGTCTTGGATGTTCCCAATGAAGAGAACGTTCAGGAGGAAGATGGCATTGAGCAACCTACCATTCCGGATTGGCTAATAGAAAGAATGAAGATTCAGGCACCAGAAGAAGCCCAAGAGGAAGATGATACTGCGGATTTCTTAGCAAGGTTGGAACAGGTTGCAATTAAGAAGCCTGCCAAGAAATTTTCCACCATTCAGCGGGACGAGGCAGGCAGTCGTTCCATACACATCGCAGTACCAACAGTGGACAAGCCACAAGATGAGATCACTCCTCAAGAGTACGCCATAACCACTATAGATCTTGGCCCAACCACAAAAGGTCGGGAAGTGAAGGAACTAGATAATTCCGTCTCAACTGTCAAGGCGAGACTGGAAAAAGAAGTGGCGAAAAAGAAGGAATATAAAAGGGAAGTTGAACGCCTGAAGGAGTACATACGGCATCTGACCCAGCCACTCAATCAAGGTGATGCAGTAGCTCCTCCTCTCCTTAATCCCTCACAGGAAATAGCCAAGGATGTACAGCAAGGGATGGTCATAGCCAAGGAGGCTCAGGAATGGATGATAAGCGAGGGCACAGAAGCAGCCTCGTTCATGGAGAAATTGGCACTTGCCTATGGGCAAACTTCTTCTTTTCTTTCTAGGCTGGTTGATATGGCAGAAACTTGGGACAACCTTCCAGATATTCAGGAGAGGCTTATTCCATTCCTCAGGGTCTTGAAGGGCGTTCCAAGGGAAGAGTTAGTTGAAAGAAAGGTGATTGGTGCAGGAGCAGCTTATGATTTTCACCATTGGTTTTGGGCAGTGACTATACGGAAAGAGATTCTAGAAAGGGTGAAAGCGGACGGGCTGAAAGTTGAAGAGCAAGTCAAAGAAATCCGGGAGAAAATTTATATGACAGGTGCAGATGTGTTTGACCGAGAGATTGTCCGAGAAAACGACATGCAGCTGGAGAGGTTGAAACGTAAGGTTCAGGAGGCTTTCTTCTCGGCTACTGGACCAATTCTGAGACAGGATTTTGCGAGAGTGGTGAATCTCATGGCCATCCGGAATGATTTTGTGAGGCAGGAGGCAGATTGGGAGAGCACCTTCGCCAAATGTGCTGAGGACTTGGATGGACTTGAATTCCAGATTAGCATGCTGCCGCCCGTCACGATGGAGGAGGTTGTCACGGTCGTGTCCAAATTCATCGAGCGCAATGTTGCCCAAGAAGATAGGGACGCCTCTCCTTGATGATAGCTCCAACTGCCACTTCACTGCCTGTTACTGATTGTTTACTGATTGATAACTGATGTTATTTTGGGCAACCATAATTAGGGTTGGGTTGTATTAATCTTGGCCGTCGATATTCTTTTAATCTCATCCCTTCATTTGATTTTTGAAACTCTATTTAAACTGGTGATCTCTCACTTTCATTGGTGTGGAGACAGTGTATGAAATTGTTGCATTGAGACTATTTCTGATAATAAAAGCTCTTATGCATGATTTGCTTTGAATAACTTTTATTGTCTAGTAAGCAAGGTTGCATATCTTCTTCTACCATAGATTAGAATTAGAATTAATTTAAGTAGAATTTCCTTTAAATATTGGTTAAGTGAATGAGAGATTGATCGTATAGATTCAATGGTGAAGTATTGCTCATACTTTCTTCGAATGGATGATTTGCATTCGATGCGTAAAGTTAGCCTGAGCTTATAATTGTGGAAGCTTAACTTCGGTTTCATTCGAGGCTTGAACATAATAATCACACCCCCTTGAAGATTGCACCCACTTTGTGTAGTTGTCCTAGGGAGGCGAAACAAAGCGAGGTTATTCCTTTCACCGAATCTTTACTGTCTCTTATATTCCTAGGCGTAGAGTAGATCCCCTAAACCTTTATCCTTTTGCCTCTTTTTTTTGAGATCCAAATTGAAGTCCTAATTGAAGAAGCCTTTAATGATAAATCCGCCTAAGTCCCAAACTTGTGAAGAATTCTTTAATGTAAGTCCCTTTGTGTATAACCAGCAAATCACAACGCCCATTGAGCTTGTCCACACGTCAAGACCTGACAAAAGAAACCTTGGAATCGCCGTATGATCTTCTCGCAATCTTAGCATATGCGGTGGTTTTTCAAAAGAGGATAGAGTGTCTTTGGACATTTTATTCTGTGTGTTCAGTGGATGATAAAACGTGCACAGAATAAAATGTCCAAAGACACTCTATCCTCTCTTGAAAAACCACCGCGTATGCTAAGATTGCAAGAAGATCATATGGCGATTCCAAGGTTTCTTTTGTCACGTCTTGACGTGTGGTAAGCTCAATGGGTGTTGTGATTTGCTGGTAATACACAAAGGGACTTACGTTAAAGAAATTTTCACAAGTTTGGGACTTAGGCGGATTTATCATTAAAGGCTTCTTCAATTAGGATTTCAATTTGGATCTCAAAAAAAAGGCAAAAGGATAAAGGTTTAGGGGATCTATTCTACGCCTAAGAATTTAAGAGAGTAAAGATTCGGTGAAAGGGATAACCACGCTTTGTTTCGCCTCCCTAGGACAACTACGCAAAGTGGGTGCAATCTTCAAGCGGGTGTGATTATCATGTTCAAGCCTCGAATGAGACCAAAGTTAAGCTTCCACAATTATAAGCTCAAGCTAACTTTACGCATCGAATGCAAATCATCCATTCGAAGAAAGTATGAGCAATACTTCACCATTGAATCTATACGATCAATCTCTCATTCACTTAACCAATGTTTAATGCAAATTCTACTTAACTTAATTCTAACTCTAATCTATGGTAGAAGAAGATATGCAACCTTGCTTACTACTTGACAATAAAAGTTATTCAAAGCAAATCATGCATAAGAGCTTTTATTATCGGAAATAGTCTCAATGCAACAATTTCATATACTATCTCCACACCAATGAAAGTGAGAGATCATCAATTTAAATAGAGTTTCAAAAATCAAATGAAGGGCTGAGATTAAAACAATATCGACGGCCAAGATTAATACAACCCAACCCTAATTAGGGTTGCCCAAAATAATATCAGTTAACAATCAGTAAACAGGCAGTAACAAGTAGTAAAGTGGCAATTGGAGCTATCTTCAAGGAGAGGCGTCCCTATCTTTTTGGGCAGCATTGCGCTCGATGAATCAGGACACGATCGTGACGACTTCCTCCATCGTGACGGGCGGCAGCATGCTAATCCGGAATTCAAGTCCATCCAAGTCCTCAGCACATTTGGCGAAGGTGCTTTCCCAATCCGCCTCCTGCCTCAAAAAATCATTCTGGATGGCCAAGAGATTTGCCACTTTTACGAAATCCTATCTCATAATTGGTCCAGTAGCAGAGAAGAAAACCTCTTGAACCTTACGTTTCAACCTCTCCAACTGCATGTTGTTTTCCCGGACCATCTCACAGTCAAACACATCTGCAGCTATCATATAAATTTTCTCCCAGATTTCTTTGACTTGCTCTTCAACTCTGAGCCCGTCCGCTTTCGCCCTCTCCAGAATCTCTCTCCGTATAGTCACTGCCCAAAACCAATAGTGAAAATCATACGCTGCTCCTGCAACAATCACCTTTCTTTCAACCAAATCTTCTCTTGGAATGCCCTTCAGGACCCTGAGGCATGGAATAAACCTCTCCTGAATGTCTGGAAGGTTGTCCCAAGTTTCTGCCATATCAACCAATCTGAAAAGAAAAGAAGAAGTTTTCCCGTAGCCAAGTACCAATTTCTCCATGAACGAGGCTAATTCTGTGCCCTCGCCTACCATCCATTCCTGAGCCTCCTTGGCTGTGACCATCCCTTGCTCCACATCCTTGGCTATTTCCTGTGAGGGATTAAGGAGAGGAGCTACTGCATCACCCTAATTGAGCGGCTGGGTCAGATGCCGTATGTACTCCTTCAGGCCTTCAACTTCCCTTTTATATTCCTTCTTTTTCGCCACTTCTTTATCCAGTCTCGCCTTGACAGTTGAGATGGAATTATCTAGTTCCTCCACTTCCTGACCTTTTGTGGATGGGCCAAGATCTATAGTGGTTATGGCGTAGTCTTGAGGAGTGATCTCATCTTGTGGCTTATCCACTATAGGTACTGCGATATGTATGGAACGGCTGCCGGCCTCGTCCCGCTGAATGGTGGAAAATTTCTTGGCAAGCTTCTTAATTGCAACCTGTTCCAACCTTGCCAAGAAATCCGCAGTATCATCTTCCTCTTGGGCTTCTTCTGGTGCCTAAATCTTCATCCTCTCTATCAGCCAATCCGAAATGGTAGGCTGCTCAATGCCATCTTCCTCCTGAACGTTCTCTTCATTGGGAACATCCAAGACTCCTCTGAGGGCAGAAATCATTCCCTCTTCGAAGTCATCATCTTGGACTTCCATCTCATTATCTGAACCTAATATTTCTGTGTCCGTATGAGATGAGGGCTCATCGCTATCCAACTAAATAGGCTCATTGTTCTCTTCTCGGACTGCAGAAGTTCCAATCATTTCAACCAAGGATTCCTCTGCGGAGGCCACCAGTTCATCAATATTCCGAGACACCGCGAAGCGAGATGGTTCTCCCCTCTGTCTTTTCTGAACAGGCTCTATACTGGAACTACTTCCTTCCTCTTCTCGCCAATCTCAACCAAATCCTGATGGGATGCGCCAGCATTGGAGGAATACAACTCCGTCTTGCTCAATAAATCATACCTGAGCGTTATTCTTTTCTGTCTCATCTCCTGCACATGATGGTCGACCCACCACTGAGAGTACTTGGTCACTGATCTCATCAAGGTTGCCAAATCCGAATGCTCAGGCTCTGACCACTTTACGGGAGGAGGAGGTCGGCTCTCCTCGAAGCGTGGCTGGACATAATTCCCATCGTCCTGCAACTAATCAAGCACCCGGCAAAGTTCGATCGCCCTCATGAAGTCTACTGGCATTCTGGACCATAATCTTCTCCTGACCTCATATTCATCAGCGGCGTTCGCCCAAAATTCCTCCAGCTCCACTCTGTGCTTGTACCTTCTCCCATCCACGTCCCGATATATAATAAAATTGCCCTCACTTATAGGTCGCGGAATGGGTACTCACAGATTTCTAGTCTTCCGGCGCTTCACGCTTTTGCGCCGACGGACAGATCGCAACATATTCCCACGAAAAATGGAATGTAACAACCGCCTTTTTAGTCGGCCTCTGGATGTTCTGGTATTCTTCCAGCTGCCTCAGGACTTCAAGCAGGATCATCCGATTTGTCAGATGGATGGGCAACTTATAGGGATTTCCAGTAAATCCCTGGATCCTGACATATGTAAATTTTGGAAACTGGATGAACCAAGATCCGTATTTACTGATTAAACTCTTTGCCTCATGACTCAGCCTTTGATGCACTCCTCCTTGAAGTGTTCTGGTGATATACATTAAGAACGCATCGTGCACCCGCCTGAAATGAGATTTCTCCCTTAGCTGAAGCTACGGGTAGCAATCATAAGGCCTGAGTTCATTTTCTCCGTTGCCCACTTTGCCTTTGCAAACTAGTCCAGGGTATTTATATGACCCAGCCAATAAATAAACAATATACGAGCTCATGTGAAAAGACTTAGTCTTTTCCAAATTGACCAACTGCTCGTGAAGATTGTTACTTATCATTCGAGACCAGTTGAACATTTTTACACCGGAAGTGATTTCATCTATGAAGTAATACATCCAATTTTCAAAAAATGCACTTTGAGGGTTGCCAGCTATTCTGTTCAGCATCAAAATGATGTCCCCATAGTCTTCTTTCAAGTCTGTCCGGCGTGGCCTCTTAGGAATCTTCTTTATTGACGGATTAGGCTTCTCCAGCCATGCCTTATTAATATTTGTGGCGCATAAGTCTGACTGACTGTCATACAATCCCTTGGCTTCCTCCTTGGTTTTGTAGGTGGTACGGGAATGTGCTGGGATGCCAAATGTCTCCTATATGGCTACCTCGCCTAGGTGAGCCAGAATTCTGCCGTCAGGTGCAATGATTTGTCTCTTCTGAGCATCGTAGTGATAGCACATTCTACCATTAATTCAGCACAATCCATCGCAGGCGGGAATCCAGCTGCCTGAAAAATCCCATTTCTCACCATTCGTCTGGCAATTGGTGTCGAAAGTCCGTCCTGTCCATATACTCTTTTCTTGAACTCCATAAAGTCCTAGATCGGTGTCTGCAACATTTTTCCACTTTGAATTTATTTTCGACTCCCGCTGTGTGCCCTTGCTGGCGAACTTCATTGGCGCCTTCTTTGATGATTCGCCCACTGTGATCATCAACCTACAGTAAAAATACCATCATTAATACTAAGACCCTTTTAAAATAATTTATTTTCGCGCCTTGTGTTCGAATATCTTACTTTCAGCTTATTAAATAATTAAACTTCTGCGAAAAAGCAAGCTGAAAGTAAATGATTTTAATTGAAATTTGGCCAGAGCTTAGCCAAGATGAAAAAGACAGAAAGAGAATGGCGAATTTATCCAATTTAACTTCAAACCTCAGGAAAGAACTTCCGGCTGCAGATCAGATTTAAACTTTGAGGATTTAACCAAAAAACAAGTGACAAAGTGCGCCCCTCTTGCACAGAAATTCGACTTTAGTAAATAAATCCTTTCCTTCCTCGAGAAAAATTCTTCTTCAGCAATGAAAATTACTTCTTCCTCTGAGAAAATCGATCTTGCCTGCAGAAGGATTGATCGTCTTAGAATTTCGAGAGATTAACTTCTCTTCAGCTGTGTCTGTGAAAAATGAGTTGCTGAAACTCATTATAATGTTGAAGAACTTGATTTGTTTTAGCAACTGCCTTCTTCTCTCTCGATCTCGATTTGTTTTCTCTTCTTCATACAAGAAAGTTTCCATTATTTTTCGAAAAAACTCCATGGCGATCTTAGCCAGGAAAATCTCTTTGATTTTCAAAAATTCGATTTTTGCTTAGATGTTTATCTTTAATTCTCGAATTTTTGAAAAAAAACACTAAATGTCTAATTAAATTCGATTTTCCAAGTTTTAAATCATTGGCAAATTTAATTTTTCCTATTGGATTTTATCTTTGTCCGACGCAATTTATTTTCCTCCGACACACGTCTGGTGATTTTAATTTTGTCCAAGGCTTTTAAATTTCTGAGTAATTGGAAGGATGGATGATCAAGTTTGACAAAAAATTGGAGGAAAACTTCTAAGGCAAAACTCACTTGTTTCAAACTTTGAGATGGAATTCATGACATCCCCAACAACCTAATAAAATCAACATTTATCCAAATTTTTAACAAGGTATGAACGGGTTGTTAGATCGATAGGAAAGTTATGCCAATAAGGAAAACCCGGATAAGCTGATAAAACATAGAAAACACCCAAGATGTAATAACATGCCCCTAATTTTTTTTTTTTTTAAGCACTAATGCCAATGGAAGAATATGACAAACATTACCAATAAAGTTTCTTGCAATACAGAAGGTCTGATATAATATTTTCACTTTCAAACATTGCTGTTACATAAAGAAAACATTTGACATTGAAGCTATTTCATCAAAATAATCAACATTTGAATTTCCAACACTAAATACCTCAAAGTAGTCATAGGAGAGGAAGGTTACAGGTCTGTATCACAGATTTCAGAACTGTTGCTGTTGCTACAGGTCATGACAATCCTCAGACTTCTCCAAATACCTCACCAAAACAATCAGTTATGAGCTGGGTTGTAGCAAACTTGGCTATATATCACTTGAACTCCATACCAACAACATTAAACCACTCCACCATGGCACAGGAAAGGAAAGAAAGGCTACAGATTTACTTCAGTCTTGCACAATTCAAGAAATGTGGGCACTAGCAACAGGGTTGGCTGAGTGAAAATATACCAATATCCTCCAAATGCACAGAAAACACCCTCAATCAATCTGCAAATGATTAACCAATCTAGGCACACTTTTTTGGAGTGATGACAGCCATCGAACCCAGGTGTTTCAGTCTGAAAGTCTCACACTCTGTCCAAACAGCCTGCAATGTGGTACGCCCTGCATTGAAAATTCTGCCTTTGCCAAACAGGGATAAAATGCCTTCAAACCAAGTTGCCCAATTTCAAGGAAATCAGCAAAATTAGCTCCAATTAATTCTGAAATCCTACAACACTTTTTCTAGACATTTCATGAGAGTACGACCTGCCTGGCAAGGTGTACGGTCAAACCATGAAGTCACCTCAAACTCAACCAAAGACACAACAAAAACTCCTAAAAATTCATTGCCAAACACACCAAAAATTAACACATTCAAAATACCTTGAATATTTTCATTTTTTGAAAACCTGGAAACCCAAACTCCATGAAAACCTCTGTGTTTCCTAAATGAAAACACCAAGCTAGCTATGATGGCTCTTGCACCATAGAAACTAGAGTAGATTGATGAGGGTTTTCATCCTCAATCAATTCTTGGAAGAACTCAATGTTCACTCCGACAGCATCTGGTTATGTATGCAATTTCAAATAAGAGAAATGAGAACCAAAACTCCATTATATAGAGTTGGAGGGACAAAGGTTCATTTTAAAGTTCAAATACTTTATTTTTCCCTCAAAGGCCCCTTTTTAATTTTAAAAACATTTTAATTCTGTTGGCGTTTAAATTCGCACCTCTGGAATGCGAATTTGAAACGGACAGCTACGCACAGATAAACTGCTCTTCAAATTAGGAGGGGAAGCTCCCTCTTGCTGATAGTATTCAAGAAAGTAAACTAAAACTAAGTTGCCTATCTTTTTGATCAGCTTAGAGCACAAGGTTTATAAAACACAAATGCCGCAGCTGAGATTTTCTGATTTAAGAACTTCAACTACGACTAACTTAAACTAAAGACGTTTCTAACTTCTCAAGTAATAAGCAGAGCAAGAGAAACTAGAAATGAACAAGGTAGATTTTCTAACAAAATACTTCGATAAACTCTTTCTCAACGAACATCTACACACTTCAATGTAAGTTGAAATCAAGATCATAAAAGTAAACACCAATAACGGAAATCAGAGATTTTATATCAAGGCAAAGGAGGCTCATGATTTTATTACTCGAACTTCTGGAACAAAACTCACTTCTAACATGCCTGGAATAAGAAATTGCAGCTAAAGAGGCTTGCAATCTTATTCTTACACAATAGAAACAACAATCACACTAACTCCTTGTTGGCTAAAGAGGCTCAACAATTTGCTATCACAACACAATTGAACGACACTTGAATAACAAATAGAAGGAAAAATAGGCTCAGCGTTTTGTTATCACTAGCATGGCTCCAGAAACTAATGAGCAAAGGCTCTTATTTATAGGCAAGCAGAGGAGTAGGGAACCCTAAAATCTCCTTGCTTTCACAATCTAGGGCTTGCTCAACAAGCAAGCTTTATTTCTAAATCTAGAAAGAAGATAACATCTAAAACCCTAGAAAGCAAAAAAAAGGGGAAACGCCAACTATTATATCTTATCTTCTTTCTCTTCTCAAAGAATGGATAAGAATCGTTCCAAGAATAGAAAGAAAGCGGAAAGAAAGCTTCTAGATGAAAACCGCTTTAAAACTCAATCATATCCACTAAAAAGCAGGAAACTGGGTCCCGGTCAGGTGCATTGATACTGTCTAAGGCAATATTTTGATTCTCCAAGATCTCCTCGCCTTCTATGATCAAACTTAGAGAATCCTTCACTTCTTTGGCTGCTTTATGAGTTCTATCATAGCTGCCCGAAAAGATGACTCATTAATTGATAACTTGGCGGCTCTGCAACTTTATGTTTCTGACACCTCTCTTGATTCCCAACAGAAGAGTATTGCACAACTCTTTTCTAATACCTTTCCTTTTTTTCTCACATCACACCTTCTCTCGTTCTTCAGCTGAGATGATGAAGTTTTGACATAATGCTGATTTGGTCTCAAACTCAAGGGGAGTGTACTCCATATTGAAAACCTTGAAGAATGACTGTAAACTCGCCTATGTTCAGACAAGTTTTGAGCAACTTTCTATTTTTAGAATGCTGGTTTTTTGTGCTCCAACGGACAAATTTTTTGAGAAATTTTTCTGAGATATGGGTTTCGTTCAGAATATCGATGCAAGACAACCCAGATCGTCCGTTTTTGAAAATCTTGAATTTAGACTGAAAAAGCAGCAAACCCTAATTTCTTCATTTTTCCAAAAGCCGGCATCCGGGTTTTGTTCGTAACAAGATTAGAATGGACCCAATTGATTTGATCAAAACCCATGTTTGATCAAAAAGCCAACCCTTGATTTTAACTTTCTGAAAAAAAAGCCGCGATATGGGTTTCTTCGTGAAGACCGATGGAAAGGACCCAGATGGTTGAAATTTGAATGCACGAGACTTTACCCGACATGCAAAATAAAAGCACTTTGCCGCATCCTTGGATGAAGTTCTTGAAAAATTTTTCAAGATTGAAGAGAAAAAGACCCGTGATGATTGAAAACTGAAACCTGGGCCTTCCCTTTGAAAGGTTTGATCTTCTGGATGAAAAAAACTTGAAAAAGCAAGGGTTTAAGTTGCTGGTCTGAAAATTTTGATGAAAAACCAGCAAGCTATGCTCTTGAATCTTGAAAAATTTCTTCAAACTTGCTGCTCCAACTTTCTCCTTTGAAGGCTACCTGCAAAAATAATGAAAATACATTGAAAAGAGGTGTTAAATAGACTTAGGGTTTTGTCTTTGTTTTGCTTTGTTTTGCTTTTATTTCAAAACCCTAAATCTCTCATTGAACTTGGACGCCTCTTTCTTCTCTTGCAATCTTGAAAATTTCGAAAATCTCAAAAAAAAAAATTTCTAAGGCATGTGAAGTTGGGCACCCTTCTTCACCAGGGGCGCCCACTTCCTCCAGTGTTAGCCAAAATTTTGGCATTTTCAACTTTTCTTCCATTTTGACCCTTGGTTTGACCTCGATTTCCGGCTTCTAGATTGATCCGACAGGCGAGCTGAAAGATTCATCGTAGAGCCAGACTGATTCTGAGAAGGATGTTCTGGAGGAGCCTTTGGCTAAAAACTTGATCTTGACCTCTAAATTCATGGGAGCCTTTTCCTTCGAGGGGCTCCGAACTTTCACAGTGTTAGCCATTTTTCTGATCTTCAATTTCTTCATTAACTCCTCTTCTACAGATGATTTCGTCAAATCTGGTGTTTCAGGCGTCGGATCGACTGACGATTGTGCTCATCGCGAAGCTGACGAAGAATGAGAAGGGGTCTTCTGGAAGAGATTTTGTTGGGAAGTAAAATTTGACCCCTCAAAAGTTTGGGCGCCCATCTTGGCTGGGGGCGCCCAAGTTCACTAGACTTAGTTTATTTTACATTTTTTTGTGTTTGCTTCTAAATCTTGGTTTTTAGCCTTCGTCAGACCCTCTGTTCGGTGGTTTATATCCGGCGACTGCGACATCCGATTGACATGCTGAGTATCTCATTGGAAAGCTTGTTCTAATCTAAAGAAGACATGCTGGAGGCAGTTTTAGCAAATTCATCTGTTTAAGCCTCCAAAAGCTTGAGCGCCCTTTCTCTCCAGGGGCGCCCATTTGCTCCAGACTTGGTCAATTTTTCACCTAACTTTATCTTCAATTTTGAACATTCATCTTCTACCTTCACCTTGATCTGGATTTGCCGGAGAACGACAAGTCAGATGCTC